>CM076582.1:228514557-228661273 GCA_034641835.2 Pinus albicaulis | reverse complement strand
AACACTTTCTAGATGACACTTTCTCAATGAGCACTCTCCAGCTCAAAGAGAAACTTCTACCTACAGCAGATCCAAAACCTCATTGGTTTTGGAAGGTCATTGATGAAGAGGAGGTCTCATGGAGAGATCCCATTAGAGATGCACTTCAACATGTCATGGAGTGCAAGGTTCATCAACACATGGAGAATGGTAGTCGTCAGGGGAGGAGTACCAAGATGGAGAATGGAAGGAGACATCCACAAATGATTGATTGGATGTGGATGAAGCGTAAGAGGCTAGTAAGACACTTGCATATCTATGACACCGGGCAACAGGAGGCTTGGATGCGCTGGCTACTCTTGAAGGTGTTTGGCCATCATTTGGCATATACTCTCTCTAAGGGTAGGTGGATGGAGAAGATGTGGCAATATTCTTGCATCATTTAGTAGAAAAGAGTATGGATGCATGGTGTTGATGTGACATTCATATCATTCATTATGTCTTCATCACATGACTTGTATGATGAGAGCATGAGGAGGCAACAAACACTTTTGTTCCTTGGGTTGTACTTGAGAGAGCAAGGGAAAATTTTCTCTCACATGTTGTATGATGTTGTCGGAGTAGGAGATGGCACTATCATGGTGCAAAGGGGGTACTCCTTGGCCTTGGATGAACATGAAGTACTTCCATTTTGGGAGGAATTTCCTAATTGCAACAAAATTATTGGAGGAGTCTTTGACAATAATCATGTCAAAGAATTGAGCTATGAGTTGGCAAGAGCCTATTTGCATAGGCCAAAAGCGTTGTTACTTTGGAGCATGAACTTATTCATGTATTCATGCATCACTTTACTTTAAACACATGGTGAGAATGTTGTTTTTGTATCTATTTATTATGTAACACAGTATTTGCATATTCTTACCATTATCATATAGTGCATTGCTCCACAAGAGGGAAAGTTTATTGTTGAGGCCCATGAATTTTTTTTTTCCAATTATTATGATGGAGACAGCCATCCTTTGTATAACCATGGGAAAGTGTTTGATTATTTCTTGTATGCTCAGTTGATACATTCACCCATTTACTATTCACTAGTAGATGTGATGATTCACACAACTAGCCATTTGTCAAAACATCACTTGCCATGTTATTTTCTAAAGTTGCAGTGGGAAAGACTGCATTGTGTCCACTTGAGACATTGTTTGTATCATGTAGCATCATGTAAAACATTCAACAAACTTCTCATTTGGATACCCTATGATGATCATGTCCTATTCATCATGGATGAGATGTTTTGGGCCAACTTGTTCTTCAATGTTGGAGAGGAGATCCTTGGAGGGTTGTTCTTCATTTTTCCACTTAAGGGAAATACTATTGTAGCCCATAATCAGCACATACTCTACACTTATCATGAGTGGAGAGAAGGACAGCGTGGGGTAGACTACCTTGTATACCATGACCAGATTTTCAGCCCACCTACTTTGCATGAGCCAAAGGTGGAGGAAGACTTTCAAGAGTTGCCATGTTGGGAGGTAACTCACTTTTTATGGGTGATTGTTTGGGGATGGAGATTCATATGGGGATGGAATATCCCAATTCATTTCATCTCTCATGCCTCAAGAAGGACCTTCAGTCCTATCCTTGTAGTTGCTTGAGGACAAGCAACATTTGGGAGGGGAGGACTGTAATGTCCCCAAAATTAGCATGAAGCTAATTGGAACATTAATTTTTCTTATATCATCTAGAAGGTGAATAAATGGGTAAGGAGGCCCATGAGTAGAAATAAAATCCCTCATAGTGTGAAAGGGATCATCACAGTATGAATTGGGGAGAGATAATTTGGTGGAGGAAACCCTAATGTGTGGGGTCCAAGGCAAGAAGGCTTTCATTTTCATAGAGGGAGGAAAAGGTAGCCATATAAGGATATGTTATTGAGTATTGATTTTGGTCTGCATGACTATTTGCTTTCTCCAGTACTTGTTTAACTGAGATTGTTGTGCTGCTTAGAAAAAGGAATTATTGTTTAGGAATTCTTCTCCCTTCTTGATAGGACTCTTGAGGGACTGTACTTCATTTCTCCACATTCAAGCTCAATTCCAAGCCACCTCCTTTAGCTACAGTGTTATTCCTGTAGCAAGAAACGTTGTGTTGCAGGGTGCTGTAGTGGAGGGTTCCACAACACCACTTCTAGAGCTTATCTTTCAGAGGAGGGAGCTTCTATTCCTCTAGGAGGCCATTGAGGAAGATTTAGGAGCTGATTTCACAGCTTTGGCATCAGGCCAAGAACTTCAAATCACCTACAATGCAGTCCCTCTCCTTGATTACGTTATCTCTGAGAGTATTTGTAGTGGGGATTTGCATTGCTAGTTTGGAGGGTGAGATCTTCAGTGTTAGGATCAGCCTTTCACTTGGAAGATCCATTGGAGGAGGTATATTTCATATTTGACATCATATTAAGCCATCTACATTCAGTTCATGAGTTGCACCTGCTATTCAGTCTTGCCCCTGCAAGTCCAGCATTTTGTATTTTTGCATATTTTAGCCAATCCCTCCAGGATTGTCTAGAAATTGCCTTTGGGATTGTATATCTTTGCTCCCAATAATGTATGAGTTGTATATTGATATATCTATGTATTGACATGTGTTAGTATAAATCTCTCCTTATAAAACTGCGCTGTCATAGCCTTGGGCCTTCTTGTGTAGTAGTATTTTACCATATTTCATGTACATGCTTTCTTGAGGCTAGTATTGCCTAACTTGAGTGACCATCTCCTCAAGATCTTGTATAAATTTTGCTACAACAACTTAATATGATGGCTATGATCTCTTCTTACATTTTATGAGTTGATGTATCCCTGCTACTCCATTATTGTGTTTACATATTGCTGTGGCTCCAACTTTGGAATATCATAAGATATTCTCATTGTTGTAGATTTTCCCTATTTGGGGATATTACAAAATTATACAATATATGTTTCCATTCGATGATTATTCACCTCCCATTCCCTTTCATAAACCTATAATTTGACCTTTTGGGTTAGGCACATCACTTGATTGGTTTGGTAATGATTAATTGAAGGTGAGTGGCCATATTTTACTAGCTCCTCCCCTTCTCTTAGATACTTTTTTTCATTTGTGGGATCTCTTTATTTTTCGACCCTTCTAGTTTTTCCGTAATTCATTTTGTATCTTCTTAATATTATAATTGCTAGACAACAATTAGGGAAGGATATCTGAAAAAAATTGTTGTAAAATGCATCGAATGATACATTTATTTATCTTGAGGCTTCTCTAGTTTATGGTAACTCTTACTATTTCATGTATTCAAATAGTTGTCCCTAGTTTGGTTCATTTCACAATTCATCCTTAAGATCAGGAACTACTAAAATGTTTAATGAAATTTGATGGAAGTATATAATTTTGTATTCCTTATCCTTATTCAAGTTATTTCCTCCTATAAAGATCCCAAAATGGATTATCTTTAGAAGCCATAATCAAAAGGGTTTCCTCATTTAGGATTAAGGTCATCTGTATTGGAAAGAAAATCATCCCAACAAGGAAATAAATGATATTAATAGATCCAAAATAGTTTTAAGAAGTTACAAAGAGCTAATTCATTTTAATAAGAAGTCTCTTTCGTAGGCCTACTCTAATATCAATGAATCAGGGCACCATTATATCATGTAGTATGCTAACATTATGAATTTGTTGATTCAATAGAATCAAAGGATTGATTTATTGAAAGTTGATAAATTGGTTAGAAAATGAGCATTCAATCACAAGAATGACGATATTTCATCGACCTCAAATGATCGGGTCAGACATATTAGGTCGTGCACGCAATGAGGGAGAGGATTCTTCTTATAAGGAAGATAGGATACGGTGTACACTTTTAATAATAAGATTATAAGTTATAAAATTATTTTGGATTTGGTATATCCTTATTTAATGTTCTCCGTAGATACTTCATCCCTAAACTTCACATATGTATAAGATAACAAGTGTGATGAGAGCATCAAATATGATTTTTTTTGTTATCCCTTAATAAAAGATCTAATAATTATACTTGTTTGCAATCCCATGGTTGGCTTGCATTTAATAGAAGATCCATTCGATAGACTTGAGTAGGTATAATAAAAAAAGTGGTTCTTGGATTGGCATGGATAAGGAGCATGTGAGGAAGTGAAATTAGAGGAAACTATGAAGAGTTAAATATTTCGTAGGACACCAAGGCCATAAGAACGATAGGGTTGAGAGTGGAAATGATATGACATAATGTTGGAGATGAATAATTGGTGAATCAAATCGCTTATGATTATTTTTCCCTAGTGTTCTAAGTTTGAAATTTGGGCATTTCAATGGTGACCAACTTGTCTAGAAGTTGTAACTTTTTTGAACTACTAACCATCATTGTTTTGAGTGGGTTTTATAATCCTTGGGTTCGCACTATTATTTTATTATTTTTTTCACTTTTTATGTGTAGTGTTCCATAACTCATAGATCTGAAATGTAAATTAGGTTTACAAGTATTATAAATGTAGTAAAATAGTTTAAAGAGACAAGTAAGACGAGATATGTGAAATATACCCTTGTATTATGATAATAAGGGAAGTGTTGGAAACATATTTTTAATCCATTTTGAGGAATATTTTTGATGGATATTTGCCCAAGATTGCATGAGGACTTGCAAAGTCTCAGGTTTAAGGGAGACATTGTGTCTTCATTTTGAGGCATTTATTGTTATCATAAGTGCAATTTTTTCCCTCTCTACTCCCTCTTATAGCCTATTATCATTCCCCTTTTATTACGAGAATCGCCTCAATATGATGTAGTATGACAAAGTTATGATGTTCTAAATTTTTTTGCGAAGAACAAAAAAATCTGCAGGTGGGCTGACTCGACTGCTGATTGGATAGTCCATACTACTGATGTCAGAAAACATCAACATGCCAACTGGGCATATGAAATTCCAATCATAGTTCGCCAAGTTTCGAATCTGTATAGGATGTGGTGGCATGGTTTGAATGGTTCATGGTGTTTTGGATGGCCCAATAGGAAGCCTCTACATGGCCCAACTAGAGGCTGCCACGTGTCGTCTTGTTATTGGTTAAAAAAAATTAACAGACCCGAAGGCCTCGACAGGGATCGAATCTACAACCTGTTGCACACAAGTTTCATGCCCTATAATATCGCCATCATGATGGTTCTTACCATACTATGGTCCCGAGTTATATTTCAATTCAACATATTTGTGCTTTAGGGAGAGGGTTCCGGCATTAGCACTAGCCCCTAGTCATGTTACTACCCACATGACCTTGTATTGGAGCAGCAACGAATGATCTAGGTGGCTCCAGAGACACACAGGACAAAGAGGGCTTATGAAAGCTCAGCAAATTAAAGTGATATAAATGTGGCAAACACAATTACAGGTTGAAGATCTCATTTTACTAATCACAACAGTGTGAATGCAGATTCACCAAACCGAGTTCGTACGCAAATGTGAACTCTGGCCGGATTTTGAGCGAAATTGTGGGACCATTGATTTGACTCCTATGGTCAAAAAACAAGAATTTTAAAAATGTATTGTTTGTTAAATAAAATAAAAAATATATATTAAAAAAAGGGAAGGCGGGCCACGACCCCCACCACCCCCGTCAGACTTTAATATAACAAAATAAAATAAAATGGGGTGGCAGGCCATGATCCCTGCTACACCCTCCGCCACATCACAATAAAACGTATATATTCATGTGGTTGGTTCGAGCCGCTTGGGAGGCGGACCCGCCCACCACAACAGTTACCATATATATATATGTCGATCGTTACAAGGGATTGGGTTGGGGCCATGGTTTGCGGACCCCACTCACCCAACATAGCACCAAAGAAAAATTAAATCAAAACAAATGCAACAATATGTTTCCAAGGGGATTCGAACCTTGTCCTCCACCAGAAGAGTCGGAGGCATTACCAATGGGCCACAACGACCTCTTAGTAAGTTTCGCTCAAAAAATTATATATAACCTCATTTTCTAGTGTGTCAAAGTGGGGAGAACAGAATGGAACGGAAGCCAGACCTCGGAACCCAGTTCGTAGATGGTGGCATGAATTTCAAAGGGAAGAATATTCCTTTGATGCCTAGAGATTCCCTAGGGAGGTAAAATTTATTTTTATCAGAATATTCTCAAGTTTACAGTAAATTTTCTCAGATTTTTGCAGGGAACGTAATGGCAATATCAGATTTTCCTTTTCAACAGTTGTTTTCTAGATTCCCTGTGGAGAAGAATCTACATGAATCTTGAGGGAATATTTTAGATTCCTTGGAGGCCAAAATTCATCGGTGTCAGAATTAGGTCAACTTTATACTCATTCTTCTTAGAATTTTGTAAGGATATCAATGATGAGATCAAATTCTTGTTTTAAGTTGCATATTTTTAGATTCCTTGTAGAGGAGCATCTTTGAGGAATCTAAAAATATTCCCTATTGCCCAAATTTCGACAATGTCAGAATTCATAAAACTGACATTCAATCCTACACCTCTCCGCGACATGAATCCAGCAGTGTAGTCAGATTTTCCATATGAGCCATATATTTTTTGGCCATTTTCCATAATGGGATGACGGTGTCAGATTTCAGCATGCGGACAGTCGATTTCTTGCCATTCACCGTCACGTTTGCTATGGTGCATTCATATCTAGCGATTGAGCATCCTATTCTTCAGCCAACATCATACTTGAGGTATATGAAGTGTTGTTTCCTTGTACTTCATTTATTATTGTTGTAGGATTTTTTATTTCATGTTGATTCCATCTTCATGTATGATGCAGAATCTTCATGTTATTTTGCTATTGTTGATTCTTGCTTGATGTTTGATGCATAATATTTATGTTTATTTGATGTGGTATGTATTGATCATGGATGGTGATTTATCTTGTGATATCCTTTGCTACCTCGATGGTTGGATACCCTTTGTCACCATGTGTGAAGTTGCCATGCTAATAGGAGGTTTGTAGTGAGTGAGAGTTCCTTGTAATAGAATGTCTCGTGGAGAGACTTTGCCACTCATGTTGAGGGCTTTCCTTGTATGACAAGTAAATAGCATCCATGTGCATTATCACTACTTACAACACTGAATGAAGCAGGCAACACCATCGAGAAACTGAGTCCTAGAGACATAGTCCACACTGGACGAACTTCATTATTAAACAGCTTGCAGTTTTGCTGCATGATTGTTGACATGTGTTCCTCTTGATTATATCTGCATGTGTTCATTAATGCTTTCGATAAAATGTAATTCTAACACATTAGCCAAAGTAAAAGGTCTTAGTTAAAAGGGTATCATAAATTTATCCAGATAAAGTGGTATTAGAGCGGTCTTCTTGTTGATGTGAACTGCAAGTGTGAACCATTGAACATGTAGCAATGGATGATGTAACAGAAATGTACGAGACCATGCTCATGGTGTCCGATAAAGCGGACATTTTGTATGAATTTTATGAGAAACAGGCAGCAGATAACGCTAAGTTGAAAGCACTTCTACAAGAGGAGATGGAGGAAAAGCAGCGATTGTAGCTTCAATTGCAAGCCACAATAGAGGCATTGGAAGAATTGAAGTGCAACGACCAAATTCTTCAAGCAGGTCATGATGCATTAAAGACATTTGTACAAGAAGAGAAGAAGGAGAAGCCACAATTGCAACTTTAGCTACAAGCCACGATAGAGGGCTTGGACGAAGTGAAGTGCAACGAAGGCTTAGAGAAGCGCTCTTCACATGTTTCAAAATTGACAGTTGAGGTAAATAGTTGTGATCATTCTTATGTTTCATCTTCACATTCTATTATTTCTATTGGAAATGTGGAGATCCCCATTACAGGAACCGGCATGAGACTCCTTACCAAGATAGGGTACAAAGGAGGAGGACTTGGCATTCATGGCCAAGGCATAACTCAGCCACTGGAGGTTGTGTAGAGACCTCGCTACGCAAGTTTGGGATACACTAAAGGATAATTTTCAAAGGTGTATGAAGCTTCCACGATAGTGATGAACCCATCAAGGAGAGAGAATGATGGTAACACTTCACCATCATTCCAAGGAAGTGCATGTCGCAATAGAACAACTGAGACAAGCTCTCATCACCATGATCGCACCAGAGATCACCAGGGAAGGTATATGTCAAGCCCCTATATTACTATTGTAGTCCCTTATTATGTTATTGTAGCCCCCCTTATTGTTAATATTGTACCTCTATAAACCCCATATTGTTATTATTGTGCCCTTACATTATTATTGTTAGATTGGCTAGGATTATATTGTGACCCCATGGACTGCTATATATAGAAAGGAGGTTTTTTCATTTGTACCATCCAAGAATTATTCATTTATGTAATGTATTGGATGTTTCCCCCTATAAGTGGTTTATTTCTAAGTAGTTTATCTATCTTGTACTCTATTTTTGGAGCTGGTTTCATAACATTTGGTATAATAGCTTTGGATTCTAGGGTTTCACTGCTCCAAACAGGTCATCATGGAATTTTCGCTATAACGTTTTTTTATAAAAAGTTTAAGAAGCTGAAATTTTCACACAGAGAAGCCGAAATGCTAAGGAATATTGTGGAAATTTTTTAGATCTTCGTTAGCAACATTTTAGGAGATATGATATATGTAAGTTAGGGTTGTTTTCAGGCTCTTGAATTTCACCTAAGCAGGTCATCATGCCATTTTCACTATAACTTTGTTTCTACGAAGGTTCATAAGATGACATTTTTACAGAGCGAAGAATAAATCTTGAGAAACCTAAAATAAAAAGTTTAGATCTTTTTTTGAAATATTTTCAGAGATATGACTTGGGGAAGTTAGGGCTCCCAGATTTCATCTTAAAGAGGTGACCGTGGGAAAATCTATCTCTATCTTTGAGCATCGGATTGGAATTCTGTAAAAAGTGGATGCAAGTACACAAAATTTATTTTTCTATTTGTTAATTTCAGAGCCGAAGGAGGAAATAGTGATACTTGGCACTGTGTACAAGTTCTCTATACTGAACCAGTCCATAATTATGTCATTGTGGGAGATTGGGCATAACTTTGAGGGGTCATATCGACGGTGTATCGATATTCGCAAGTTCATTTTGATTATAAGCATGTTGCTATTCATGAACATAAATCATGGGATAAGAAAACTTGTCATTTTTGTTGTTTACATAACCATGTCATTGTTGAGTGTTGGAAAAGAATGGCAGCACAAAGGAGGATGAGGAGTGAAAATCCTTCTCCAAAACAAGGAAAGAAATTGGTTAAGTAGGTATGGAGGAAGAAGACTCATTCAAGTTATTGAAATCAAAGTGGTCATGAAAGAGCCACGTGTTCGAGGCTCCATCTAGAGTAGCACCTTAAGGACAAAGCGTTGGTGCATGAACTAGTTGAAACGATCGTTCGACAAGCAAGTGCTCCACAGGGAGATGACCCATTCAGTTTGATAAGTGAAATATGGTTTTTCTAGATGTGGTAGTGTGTCATGGCCTTGTTTTATAAATAATGTGTTTCATTTTTAACTATAAAAGTGATGGTGTGTTTTCCATCGCTTGTTGAGAAACCATGATATTTTGGCCTTTTTTTGTAAATCATGTGATGCATTTCTTTCATGTAAAGTGATGATGTTCTTGCCATCACTTCAAAATGCGACAATGATTTTTTTGGCCTTGTAATGATAGATGGGGTGTGATTTCCATTTAATGTAAAATTGACCACTGAGTATGCCAAACTCGTGGCAAGTATGGAAATGTTTGGGTCATAGTTGGTCATAATCTTAGCATTCAATTTGCAGGAGATTGTACTATAGTTTTGAAGAGGATGCAGGTGTTGGCTCATTGCTTAAGGCTCCGAAGAACAAAGGTGAAGGAGATGGAAGGGTGACCTTTTTTAGGACACTTGTGGTGCAAACATTGTACACATCAGTTGCAGATTATTGTTGATACTTTTGGAGGACCAAAAGCTCCTTAGTGGGGAGGAATGATCCAAGTGGATCCAGAGACACACACAGGACAAATAGGGCTTATGAAATCTCAATAATCAAAGTGATGCAAACGTGGAAAACTATGTTTCAAGTTTAAGATCTAGTTGTGTTGATCGCAATGGTGTGAACGTTTTGTCAAACCGAGTTCGTATGTGAAAGTTGGAGATGTTCAAAGTTATAAGGTTGACTGAATGACTTGCTAGGTTAAGGAAGATACAAATTCATAGAAATTAGGTCACCAGATTTTGGCCAACTTCGGCCGGATTCTAGGAGAATTTGTGGGACCGTTAATTTGACTCCTTTGGTCAAAAAATGATAAGTTTAAAAATGTATGGTTTGTTAAACAAAATCAAAAAAATTATTTAAAAAAGGGATAGTGGGTCATGACCCCCGCCACCCACGTTAAACTTTAATATAACAAAAAAAATTAAAATGGGGTAGTGGTCGATGACCCCCACCACACCATCCACCACATGACATTAAAATGTATACATTCAAGTGGTTGGGTCAGGCCACTTGGGAGGCGCACCTGCCCACCACAACAACTACCATATATATATGATGACTGTTACAAGGGGTTGGGTCAGGGCCATGGGTTGCAGATCCCACCCACCCAACATAGCACCAAAACAAACTTAAATCAAATGAAATGCAACACTATGCCATCAAGGGGATTCGAACCTCATCCTTCACCGAAAAAGTCAGAGGCATTACCAATGGGCCATAACGGCCTCTTGGTAAATTCCGCTCGACAAATTCTATATAACCTCATTTTTCTAGTGTGTCGAAGGGGGGCGAAAAAAACGGAATGGAAGCCAGACCCAGGAATGCAATTCAAACCATAGGAGGCATAATGGTGGCACGAATTTCAAGACCAAGAATATTCCTTTGATTCCCAAAGATTCCCTAGGGAGGTGAAATTTCTTTTTATCATAATATTCTCAAGTTTACAAAAAAATTTCTAAGATTTTCGTACGGAATGTAATGGAAATATCAAATTTTCCTTTTCAACAACGTTTTTTCAGATTCCTTGTGGAGGAGAATCCTCAAGAATCTTGAGGGAATCTTTCAGATTCCTTGGAGGCCGAAATTCATCGTTATACTCATTCTTCTCATAATTTCACAAGGATCTCAATGGTGAGATCAAATTCTTGTTTTGAGTTGCAGATTTCTAGATTCCCTGTGGAGTAACATCTTTGAGGAATCTAAGGGGAATAAAAAAAGATTCCCTACGACCCAAATTTCGACAGTGTTAAAATTTAGAAAATTGACAGTCGATCCTACACCTCTAGACGATACAAATTCAGCGGTGTAGTTATATTTTCCATATAATCCATATAGTTTTCAACCATTTTCCATAATGGGATTACGATGTCGGATTTCAGCATGCGAACAATTGATTTCTTGCCATTCGAAGCCACGTTTGTGATAGTGCATTTAGATCCAGCGATTGAGCAGCCTATTCTTCAACCAACATTAGAGTTGAGGTATATGAAGTGTTTTTTCCATGTACTTCATTGATTATTGTTGTAGGATGCTTTATGTCATGTCAATTCCTGCTTGATGTATGATGCAAAATCTTCATGTCTGATGCAGAATATTTATGTTTATTTGATGTGGTATGTATTGATCATGGATGGTGATTTATGTTATGAGATCCCTTTGTTTCCTCGATGGAATGATACTCTTTGTCACCATATGTGAAGTTGTCATGTTGATAAGAGGTTTGTGATGAGTGAGATTTCCTTGTAACAGAACGTCTTGTGGAGAGACTTTGCCACTCATGTTGAGGGATTTCCTTGTATGACAAGTAACAACATCCATGTACATTATCACCAATTACAACACTCAATGAAGCGACCAACACCATCAAGACACCAAGGCCCAAAGATGTAGTCCACACTGGACGAACTCTATTATTAAAAAACTTGCCCTTTTGTCGTATGATTGTTGACATGTGTTTCTCTTGATCATATCTGCATGTGCTCATTAGTTCTTTTGATAAAATTTAATTCTAACACATCATCCGAAGAAAAAGGTCTTGGTTAAAAGGGTATCAGAAATTTACCCGGATCAACGAAGGAGGGGCGGGGACCAACCCCAACCTCTGATCTCGATGCTTGGCATATTTCTAGGGTGGAAGGCTCGACAGAGAGGGTAGGGTTGTAAGCCTCTGCTTATAGTGTTATGGTTCAACATGTAACTGAAGGTGGGAATATAGGGGGATAGCCCAACATGGGCGGGAAGTTGGATCGGCCCCTGGCCACATCACCAACCATGTGACCCTATTCCAATGGTGTGGAGGGCTTAGCTCGGAACATGCGGTTAGTTTGCCCCAGTCCATGGTGACATCATCACACATGTGACCACATGTCGAAGAGAAAGGTGCCATTTCCAGTGAGGGTAGACGATTGGGCTCCCTAGCCCTCGACCATACGCGCCCCATATGTTAGTATTTTTTCGTAACATCATCGCATAAACCAGTAAGGTTCATCTCCATGAAATATCTTCTCAATCCATGATCATCAACACATCTGCGACAATCATCACATGTTATACCATTGTGGGAAGTCAATCTCCTCAATAAGGTCACATGCTGCTACAACATGTATCGTCTCAACCCATCATATATCATCAATGTCATGTGAAATTCTGCATCAAGTACTCCAACCAACTCAACACAACAAAAGCTTCCATGTATCCAACATAACTCTGCACACTTCTTGACCCCACAACTTGAACTATTTGGTTGATCAATCTAACCATATGTCCTGATTATGAGAATGTCCATCCTCATACCATGTGTTAGTTATTCCTTCTGCAATTAGTCACATCGATCAACTCGACCAAGAGTCAATCTCATCCCTAATGCCATGTTTTGGGTCCATGAAGTGTATTCATCTCATCCACAACATGTGGTCCATGATGCTAATCCATGTGCTACTTTTATGCCAATATAATATTCCAAATCTGGAACAGCTAGCAAGGCATGATTGGAAAACGCATTTTCCAGTAATGGCTGCTATAGGAATTGAAAACCAGACCTGGATCCCTTAGAAAAATGTGTCTAAGTGCTAAATCCAAGAGGAGGCTCCAAATAAATCCTTCTAAGTCGGTTAAATAGATCTCCCACACTTAGATGTCCTCAGAAAAGTGCCCGATAAGGGACTGTAACAATACATGAACATATATTGGAATGAAAACGTTATTATGGTAAGCCTGAGTACATGAAGATGTGAATAGCCAAAAAGTGTATAATATAGCAGAAAATGTGTACAATTCTTTGAGGAATCAATCACTCAAGTTGGGCAAAGAAAGCCTCAAAGAGACATGTACAAGACAATATAGCAACACTGCTATGCAGAAATGTCATATGGCTAAAATAACGCATTTCATTGGAGACACTGCAACAAAATACAAGATAATAGAATGATATAACAATATCAGCTCAAGGAATGAGCGGGAGGAAGCTCTCAACCCTTGAAAACACTAATACAACACTAATACACAATCCTTGGAAGGATTGGCTGCAATACATGTACAAATGGAAAATCTGCAGAAATGCCAGAGTTGCTTGGTAGCAGCTGCAACTCATAAAATAGAAATGGATGAAGATAGCTGAAGATGCTGCATATGGTGCATAGATATCATCCAATGGATCTCTCAGGTGAAAGGTTGATCCAATCCCTGAAGATATTACCCTCCAAAATAGTGGTGCAACCCCCACTACAAATATGCTCAGAAATAATGCAGTCAAGGAGCTGGACTATGCTGTAGGAGATAGAGAATGCTTGGCCTGGTGCCAAAGATGTGCAATCAGCTCAGAAACCTCCTTCACTAACCTCCCGGTGGAATAGGAGCTCCCTCCTTTGAAATATGAGCCAAGGACAAGTGTTGTGGAACCGTCCACTGCAACACCCAGCAATACTACATTATACTTTAGCAGAAATAACGCAGTGACTGAAAGGGTGGATTTGGCCTTGAGCCAAGATGTGGAGAAAATGAAGTGCAATCCTTCAAGAGGCCTCTCAATAAGGAGAGGAAATACTGAATAAGAAACCCTCGTGCTAAGCAGCACTGCAACTCAGCTGAACAGCCAGAGACTGCAAATAGTCTAATCAGACAAATGATCAAATGCTCAAAGATGTCTCTCTATGGCTGCCTCTTCCTCATTTTTTGCAAGTGAATGTCTCTTTTACCTGGACCCCACACATTAGGGTTTCTTCCACAAATAATATTCCTCCCTCTCAAACTGTGTTGTCTTCTCATGCAAGCTACACCTCTTAGGCAACACTGTTGACTTGGTCAAACTTCACCTTATCCTCGTGCATTTTCCCCTTTTCACACTGGAAGGTGCAAAATTAAGCTACTCCATTTAACCCTTTCAAACTATGAGGGATTTCATTCCTACTCATGGGCATTTTACCCATTTTATTCATCTCCTAGATTACATAAGCAAAAATTAATATTCCAATTTGCTGCTTGCGAATTTTGGAATATTACAGTCCTCCCCTCTCAAAGATTGCTTGTCCTCAAGCAAGTGCAAGGATAGACGGAGTTATATTATCCTCTCCCTGTAGCATCCCTGTATGATGATATCCTCCAAGGAAATTGATGCTCTCTCATCAATCAAGCCTCCACATTATTCCTCCTCAGCAAGCAAGTTAGCTATCAAGCCATCATCATGTAAAGGTGAAATACTCAAGAGGATAACAAAGTGATATCTAGAGGTTCCCTTGAGGAATGGGATCTGAAATCTGATGGGAACTATCTCTCCCATATGGATCCTCCATCCCCAAGCTATAAGCCATGCAAAGTGAGTCACCTTCCAACTAGGAAACTCCTGGAAACTGTCCTCCACCTTTGGCTCCGGCAAAGTAAGTGGGCTGAAATTCTGCACATGGTAGACAATGTAGCCTACCTCACGCTGTCCATCTCTCCACTTAAGATAAGTGTAGAGTGTCTATTGATCCTGGGCTGCAATAAGGTTTCCGTCAAGTGGCAAGATGAGGACTAGATCTCCAAAGATCTCTCCTCCAACGCTGCAAATCATGTTGGCCCAAATATCCCCATATATGATGAGTTGGAAGTCATCAACATATGGTATCTCATCCATCATATGGTTCACCTCATAAAGTGACAAAGTTTTTGTTAAGGTAACCATATCATGTCCCATGTTCCCCTTAGGACATGTAGTGAAAAAAGTGTGGGAGGATTCTCCCTCAAAGGACACATCCACACAATGTGTTTCTCTCCGAAGCATGCTCCTCATAAAGACAGTAACAATAGAACCATAGGGAGAAAAAATGAGAATCATGCTTTCTGCCATATGCAACAAATGTGAAGGACAATGGTCCCTCAAGTGCAACCAAAGCAGCTTGACCCTCAACTGCCATAGAGACTGATAAAATAAGTGGCTTCTCAACCACTTTCCTGCTGCTCCAATCTCCTCATAAGTATGGAGGAAGTGAATGATGTAAGGTGTACAATGAACATCTCCTCCATAATATCTATCTTCTGCAAGCCATCTTAGGGAATGGCCATCAATCGTGCTTATGGCCTCATCTAACACATGTGGTCTAGAAAAAACAATGCTCCTCCTTGGAGCATCATCCTGCACATATATGGTTAAGGGACATACATCATATAAATAATTATGTAAATAATAATCACCCTTACCATGTGTCCTGCTCATACAAATGGAGTGGCTCATATATGAGTCTCCTCTCATCCTCAATTGGAAAATAGGTGGTTGTGCTAACTCCCTCAAAGAGTTATGTATCTCCTCCATCTGCACATGATCTATGCATCTTCTCATATGCTGATATATCTCCTGCTCAAAGCCCATCCAAAAATACCCCTCCATGATGGTGTGGTATGCTCTCATAGGACAAGTGGGGCTGAAAAGGAAATCCTCATAAGATGCTTATAGCAACTTCTCCTTGAGCTTGGAAGCTCTAGGAAAGAAGATCCTACCATGATATAAGATGACCCCATCTCTGACTGAATATCCCTCCTCATGCAACTGGTCATCCAAGATCACGCAAGTGAAAAGATCCTTGGAATACTCCATCAACAGCTGGGAGTTTTAATATGGATCTATCCTCCATAGTGACAGTGCTAATGATCTCTCATGAAGAGCATTTGTCATATGTTTTCCCTCTTCTTTGACATATCCCATGCCAAAGATGCAAGTTAGAAGGTTTATATCCTTCCCCTACTGCTTTTGCCACAACGCAGAATCTGAAATGGAAGTGGGTGGTACTGATGTTGAGAGAATGCTCTCTCTCTCCTTGAGTCTACCCCAGAATCCCAGCTCTGTATCAAGCTCTCCCAAGGTTCCCACTCCTTTGAAATCACTGAGTGGTGCCTCAACTGATGAAGCATCCATCCTCCTCTGCTGATCCAGTGATCTCCCCGGAAAAATGTCTCCATGCAATGAGACATCATCATCAAGAGATGACTGCATATATGAATGGACAAATATGCCCATGCTTCCACTGCGCAATCCAATCACCTCCTTAGGTGCATCAACCTCCTGAAGTGGATAGGGGTGTGTACATATCATCTCATGATACTGGTTCTCCTCTCTACCTTCCCCTTGTGTCTCCATGGTTCCACACCTCCTCAACAATAGCACAGATAAAACATGAATTGTGCCTTGATCTCCACACATCAGATCCTCGAGACTTTCTTGCAAAGATGCGAGCATCCCTCTAGTTGGAGAAAGAGCTCCTCCTTCCTCTGCATGAGGTGCTAGATCAGCTCGAGAAATGACAGTGTTGTTTCCCTCAATCTCTGCAGCATAAGTGGGCAACTCTTCAAATTATTGGATCCCTTTTTGAAAAAGAGATCTCCATGCTCCTTTGCTCAAAGGTGTGATTTGGAAGCTTCTCTTCTTACAAAGTATGGTGCAAGTTTTCAAGCAAGGGTTTTTCTTGGGTTTTCTTATTTACCTCCACCATATGTGTCTTGTGAATCCTCCTATCAAATATTTTCACTAATGCCTTAGTGAAACTAGCATAGGATGCAATGTTTACATTTCTCAAAGAAAAGGATTCAAAAATCCACCAGGCAAAAGCCTTATCTCTCAAATGCAGCGCTGCAACTCTGATGGCTTCATCTTCAATAATGTGGTGCTGCTACAAGAAGGTATGTAACTCCTCCACCCAAGTTTTGGTTGAACATACAGGTGAACCTTAAAAGGTAGATAAATGAAATCTATCCTGCTGCTCTCTTCCTTTCAGCTTCATCTTGAAAAACTCTAAAAAACTGAGATGATATCGTAATTTTTGAGTTTGGAACTCATACTCTTTCAAGAAATAACTAAGGGTTTCCCTCCTAGCAACCTCTTCTTCTCTTTCCATCTCTCTTCTAATCTCATGGATCAGATAGTATTAGGTGTAGGCCGTTGCTCACCTCATGTGACAATCTAGAGTTTGTTTTAGATTCAAATTATCTTGGAGATTCTTCATGCATCTCCTGGATCCTCTTGAACCTCATGAATAATATGTACAGATCTAGGAAGTAAGATTTGTTAGCTTATCCCTTTTTTTCTTCTCCAAAAGATGGAGTCCTCTTCCTACTTATTTCTTTGTATCCTTCGATGAGCATTAGGAATTTTGAAGTCTAAAATGGGCCTCCTAAGGAAAATGTACAATAAAAATTAACTTTATGAGAACCAATCACATTTTAGGGGATGACATCATCCCTAATGGTTGAGGTGGCATTGCTTGAGTTAAAGGTATCGACTTGTCACATTCTCAATGGTGGATAAAAACTCATAGTTAACCATGGTAGTGCTCTAAGTACTTTTAAATTCAAAGTAAAGTACTCATAATAAATGTCATTTCACACTTTATATTATATTATTGTCATTTCATATTTCTTGAAAGAAACAATGCATATCCCTACACACTTATTATATTATATTATATTATTTATATATAGTATATTAATTATATGTTATTATAAAATTTAAATTATATAAATTTTAATTAATAGCATATAATATAATTAAGAATTTATAAATTTAAATTTAAATTTTATTTTAAGTTATTTAAGTACAAAGGACAAATGCATCGGTTGTTCAATGATAATGATTTTTTCTTGAGAAACTCATTCTTATTTATAGTCACATCAATACAATTTTTTTATTAATTTTATTTTGGTACAACTTTTGAATTGAATTTAACTATGGTTACATGGATTTTGGTGCAAAAAGTGAATTGCAAATTCATAAATATTATTTTATTGGTTTAGCTATTATTTTATTATTTCCTTAGGAGTACCATTTTAGACCTCAAAATTTTCCATGAATAGGCAATTTTTCCTTTCGACCTCCTTGGGGAGGTTCTTCATGGATCTGAAATATGATGAGATAAATCTCATCCTCTTCAATCTTCTGATCTCTTGGGCTTAGACTCACAGGATAAGCCAAGACTATTCTCTGATACCACTGTAATATCCAAAATCTGGAACAGCAAGCAAGGCATGGCTAGAAAAAGCATTTTCTAGTAATGTATGCTACAGGAATTGAAACCAGGACCTAGATCCCTTAGAAAAATGTGTCTAAGTCCTAAATCCAAGAGGAGGCTCCGAAGAAATCCTTCTAGGTGGGTTAAACAGATCTCCCACACCTAGTTGTCCTCAGAAAATGGCCAATGAGGGACTGCAGTAAATGTAAGCACATGTAATGGAAGAACAACGTTATTTTATACCCATGAACACATGAATATGTGAATAGCCAAAAAACGTATAATATAGCAGCAAAAGAGTATAATTCCTTGAGGAATCCATCACCTGTCGGGCACAAAGAAAGCCTCAAAGAGACATGTACAAGACAATATAGCAACACTGCTATGCAGAAATGTCATATGGCTAAAATAATGCAGTTCATTGGAGCAACAAAATACATGATAATAGAATGATATAACAATATCAGCTCAAGGAATGAGGGGGAGGAAGCTCTCAACCCCTGAAAACACTAATATAATACTAATACACAATCCTCAGAAGGATTGGCTGCAATACATGTACAAATGGAAAATCTGCAGAAATGTCGGAGCTGCTGGGTAGTAGCTGCAATTCAGAAAATAGAAATGGATGAAGATAGCTGAAGATGCTGCATATGGTGCATAGATCTCATCTAATGGATTTCTTAGGTGAAAGGCTAATCCAATCCCTGAAGATCTTACCCTCCAAAATAGTGGTGCAACCCCCACTGCAAATATGATCAGAAATAACGCAGTCAAGGAGCTGGACTGCATTGTAGGAGATAGAGAATGCTTGGCCCGGTGCCAAAGATGTGCAATCAGCTCAGAAACCTCCTTCACTGACCTCCCGGAGGAACAGGAGCTCCCTCCTTTGAAAGATGAGCCAAGGACAGGTGTTGTGGAACCATCCACTACAACACCCAGCAATACTGCATTATACTTTAGCAAAAATAATGCAGTGACTGAAAGAGTGGCTTTGGCCTTGAGCCAAGATGTGGAGAAAATGAAGTGCAATCCTTCAAGAGGCCTCTCAAGAAGGAGAGGAAATCCTAAACAGGAAACCCTCGTACTAAGCAACACTGCAACTCATTTGAACAGCTGGAGACTGCAAATAGTCTAATCAGACAAATGATCAAATGCTCAAAGATGTCTCTCTATGGCTGCCTCTTCCTCCTTTTATGCAAGTGAATGTCTCTTTTCCTTAGACCCCACACATTAGGGTTTCTTCCACAAATAATATTCCTCCCTCTCAAACTGCGTTGTCTTCTCATGCAAGCTACACCTCTTAGGCAGCGTTATTGACTTGGTCAAACTTGACCTTGTCCTCATGCATTTGCCCCTTTTCACACTGGAAGGTGAAAAATTAAGCTACTCCATTGATCCCTTTCACACTATGAGGGATTTTATTCCTACTCATGGGCCTTTTACCCATTTTATTCATCTCCTAGATGACATAAGCAAAAAATAATATTCCAATTTGTTGCTTGCAAATTTTGGAATATTACAGCAAAGTAGTCTTATCCTCCAAGCATCATCAAAAGTAAGAGGTCTCCCTCTCATGAAGGTGTCATATCTAGGTCCATGAAATATGGTTCATCCCATCTGTGATATGAATCCATAATGTAAAAAGTGTGGCTAATTCAAGTAGACTCAACCTATGCCCAAGTGTATACCACCAAGGCATCTCCATCATTGTTTCGGGAAATGTCACCCTAAAGGTCTTGGGTTGATGAACCTTCATAGATCAGGGGCATGTAATTACAAGAAGGAATCACTTAACAAAATTTTATGCTAATAAATAGAATCTACAGGTTGCAGACCTTACCCGGATATCCCTCGGTTGTAGTAGATCCCGCAGGGTGAAAACGCCCTAAAACACTTTGTGCTTCGTAATCTGTAAATCAGCAAAGAACGAACACAAAATCCTAGTTGTACAACATAGATATGTTCTAGATGTTAGTGAAAATAATGCATAATTACATAAACCAATATTAAATGAACAACTTACGATCATTACACATGTATAAAAGATTATTGACACGTAAAGATCAAGAACAAGATGGTACTTATGTTATTAATGACATGTACAGTAAACAAATGTGGAGATATCACCTAAAATTTTCCACAGCCTTTGAGCATATCGTCCTTTGTATTCGTCCATCCCTAGCCTCTCAAGATTTCTTCCAATAATAGTGCATAATCGATGTCACATAGGGTGGTGAGCATCTCAAGGAAACAAGGGTTTCCTACAAATATCTGGAAAGTGCATGAGGCATGGGAATATCAGACTTGGATAGGGCTCCAACGGCGTATAATATCTATATTTCTCTCCCTATTCCTCCTTGGGCCATTCCCTTGAGGGGATTTTATACTCCCTCAAATTAGTTTTTACAGTTGGGAACAGTTAGGCCATGGGTTGGGGTCGTTAAGTTACTGGAAAAATAGTAAACCCCACCTCTAAAATAGGGAAATATATATTTTCTAATGTTTAAAATGGCATACGCGATTCTCTATGTATGGACTCGCGTATATACGTAGAAAATTCTGGGCAGAGTCACATATGATTTTTAAGATACTGTTTTTTGAGAAATATGTCCAAGTCTGAAGGGAAGGGATGCCTAAGGCCAATGCATAAGTCATCAAGTATAAGCTGGTGATAAATGATGCTATAACAATCATGAACTCCCATGCCTCCTCATATCCCAAGCGTTGGCAAGCCTACTTGCATTGGCCATGAGTGCCATCACAAGTTCTCACCCTGCAAATCATATGAATGTCTCATAGGTTGCTCATCCAACCAATGTACTAGTTGCTCATGGTGAACAACGTCCCATCAATCCATCTATAAAAGATATCCATGTAATCCATGTCCATGACTTTGGTTGCCCATGTTTTCATCTAAGTGAACTCAACTCAACTCTCATCATCATCATGTGCATACATATGTCGAGGTGAAGTGTTCTCGGTCACTCCTACCATCATCCATCATATGAGTACTTCCTTCAAGACTACTCCCCCACTCAAAGGTGTGCCAAGAGGTCCATCTTGGTTGAAGCCATGAAGAATTCTACTCCACCAATGTGCCCTACCACCAAGGTAGTCTATGGGTCATGTCGGGCACTTGCCATTCTATGTGGCTAAGCATGACCCTTCCCATCATAAAGGTCATCAAGTTCCACCCTTGTCCAGGGCATTTGAACCATCTAGGGTGTTGTCACAAATTTCCCCATCAATGTTTGCAACATCCCATGTTCCTTGCTCCACCAATTTACAAGGTCTCATCATAGTAGTCATCCAAGGATAGATCATCCATGGTGTAGGAAAATAAGCCATCTTCCTTCTCATCCCCATATTCGGTTCATCTTCCTTATGCTCAAGTGAAACACAAGTCATATCTCCATGAAGACTCCTCAAGTGAGTGTCCCCCATCCTCATCAATGCCTTTGATGTGTTCGATCCTGGTACCACCCACTCATCAAGTTCCTCCTCGATCATGGTCACATTTACAACATCTTCATGTGGTTTATCCACCAATGCTTACAATGTGTCTTGTCTTGGTTCAACTTGTATCACAAGTTCTACCTTCATTTCTTCCATCTCTGTAACATCCTCATGAGAATCATCCATCACTGATGCTTGCAATGTGCTTGCCCTTGGTCCAACATGTTTATCAAGTCCATCCTTGACATCTTCTACATCTGCAACATCCTTGTGTGGATCAACCTATAATACTTGTAATGTGCTTGGTTCAGGTTGAACTTGTTTTGCAAGTTCTTCCTTCTCCTTAACTACATTCCCAACATCCTCTTGTTTTTCCAAAATAGGTTCCCTTCCTCTTTGGCACTTCTTTCCAATTTCGGAAATATTCCCTCGAAGTGCCTCTAGTTCATAGCATAACGTCATCCATTCATATAAATGGACCATCTTCTCAAAAAGTTGATCATCTTCATCCTTGTTAGATTCAGATACCCCTTCCTCATACAAGGCCCTAAGAGATTGTGCTATTGGATCTTTCTCTTCTATAATTGCTTTCGCTTTCTTCCAATATTTCACCACTTCTTTCTCCAAGACTCTAATGTTGTCTTGAAACTGCAAGTCATCCTTAATATACCTTATCCATTGTAAAGCTTTGAAGGCTTTCTCTCCGAATTCTTCTAGAGTTTGCATGTCTTCTTTTGTAGCTTTAGCCCTAACAATTGGCTTGCTTCAACGAAGGTCTCAAAAGAAACCCAATGTACAAGTTCAGATTCAACACCACCTGCAACCCTGCAACTGTGTCCCTGCTTTCTTCAATGATAAAAAGCCCCAAAAGATGGTAGCTCTGATACCAACTATCATGCCCCTATACCTTTGGTGTCTTTAAACCACGCTATAGATGGGTGCAGCTCTACCATACTTTTACTTTTTCCAAATACTGAAGTATATAGACTATGCCTTTAACAACACTTGTTAAATATTAATCAAATGTTCTTTCAGTATGCGGAAATAAACATAAACATCATTATCAATCCAAAAGTATGCCCATACATACAAGGGAGGGGCAACTCCCTGTTAATAATGAGTCCCCCCGATAATATGTTTCATAAATATGAAATAATGTAAGTCCAATCCAGCAAAAGCCACTTCTGCTCCTTGGCAAGGCAAGTTAGCCTTTTGACCAAGCTTCAAGGCTTTTCAACCATCAAACTAGCCTACAAAAATCATTTACAACATCATATTTTCACCTTGGGAATTTTTTTGCATAAGTCTGCCCAAGTGATGCCGAGTCACCCGGGTTACTTGGGTCGGCACTGTAAATTAGTTCAGACCTTCCCTCGAGCTCCCTATGTTCCCAATCCGCTTCCCAAATGTATGGTTAGATGCGTCTTGTCAATACGCACCTGTTGCAACTTTTGGCACTCAATTCCGACTTACGATGCTCCTAGAATGACTTCCGAATTGAAGTTCAGTTCGTGTAGACACCCTGCCCAACCTGACCTGCATTGCGGATGTCGTGTGGAAGTTCTGCACATCCTGCACATCCGTAGCCCAACCTGACCTGCGCGCTGCCCAACTCAACTCGTCCTACGGTGTGGATGCCCTGTAGAAGATTTCCGCACACCCTGCACGCTATGAACTCGACTCGACCTGCGCTCGTCCTCCACACCCTCGCCGTGCTTCTTCCACCAATGAGCTATTGGTATTGCTCGTGGTGCTCCAACGCTTTTCTTGATTGTTGAATGATTTTTGTTGATGATTTTTCACACCATCTGCACGCTCTATTAATATGCGTACTAAGTGTGGCGTGGGTCACTCGGTGGACCCGAGCCAACACGACGCCCTTCGTTTTCCTTTGCATTCGGCTAGTGTAACTTTGGCTGCCCAACGCCTTGGTGCGTCGACTTTCCAACTCGGTCATGGTGCGACATTTTGGCTATAAACGTTGCATTTCCAAATCTAATATGTCGGCTATGTGAAACATGCCCGTATTGCCGCACGCCCTCATTCGCCCTTTGCTACACGTCCGCGCCCGCACCCGCTATAGTGTGATGGTCCGCCTATAATGTCGCACGGTGCCTGAACTTTGTCAAACGCCCTGGTGGGCACGCCAATTGTGTTGAACACACCTCTTGAAGTGTGGGCCTTATAAATCCTAATACATGAGTGATAATGGCTGAAGGAAACAACCATGAAAGCTAATCAATGAGACTTTGAAAAAGATTATTTTTTTATAAAATAGAGTACACTTTTAGAAATTAGAGATAAAATTTTAAATAAGCATATTGTTTTATTTTTAATTGTATAAATAAATTTAGCATTACTAAAAAGTAATTAAAAGAAATTTCATTTAAAAAAAAAAATCATAAGCTTACACAAGGCTACGCCAGGTGGAATCACACTTCTTGTGTTAAAAGAATTTGAACTTTGACTTTTGAAATGTAAACGTTTCTTGTATTTATTTCATTGATTGATTAAATGATTAGTTTTACGAAGCCTGTCGATGTAGCTTTGTCGCTTATGGTGTCCTTTTCGTCTTCGCACTCTGTTTAGAGTATCGTTAACAGTTTAAAACCCAAAATTCTGTTAAATTTGACAATTGCGATACATTACATTCCGCACGACAATATCTAACTGATAGATTTCTTAAAAATTTTCATCGTAGGCTGCAACAATTGCTGAGAGAAAAAGTAGGGAAGATGCAAATCCATGTCTAAACCTTCCACAGGTAACCAACTAAAGAACAAAATCCACAAACCTTCCATATTGAACAGCGACGATTCCAGCCCAGAACTTACCAATGTGCTGGAAAATGGGCTAAAGTGCTACAGGGGAGGATTGGACCAACCACCATTGTCATTGGGAAGTGCATTGTTGGATGGGAAGAAGTTAGTAGCAATGACAACAAGAGAGCGGGGAAGCCACCATTGCAGGTAACTGGATTTCATAGCAAGCACCGCAACTGAATCCGTTATTGAATATGCAGTGCTCAGAGCCGTGGTGTTGGTACCGTAGCCATGGCTATACAGATTGCCATAACCAGCACCGCTTGAAACAAAGCTACGAATAAATCAAAACCAACCCAGAAACCACAAAACAAAGAAAAATAGTTCTTTAAATGGAACCACACTTATTTTTAATCCAAACCAGAATTTGCACACTATTACATTAGTTCCATTGTGCCAGTAGCATCACCGCCACCGTAGAACGTAGAATAAGCATTGATCCATCAGGAATCGTGCACATCCCGGAGCATTGAAAGGAAACAGAGTCTGAAAAGGAACCAAACGGAGATTCACATTGTGCAGGCGATGTTATTTCAAACCCATCGTAGAAAATTGATGCTGCTGAAGCAGAATACAAGTTATATTACGGGTTATACATAAATTTAACAGCAAAATTGAACAACAATGCTTTAACAACCGAAAAGTCACTCACTTACCTTGACTGGTCTTCGTCGGCGGGCTATGAGACTTTGACCTCAGCCGTGGCCGTTCACTACACGTTTCTGTTTGTAACCTGATGATTCAATAAAAGAAACAGGTAGCTGAGAATGAGGGATAATAGTCGTTGTGCTCGCAGGAAATACTAAGCTATTGGTCGTGGAACACAAAAATCGACCACAATGGCTACGGAAAATGCAGCTAGTTAAATGACAGGTGTGTTTCCAGTTTCCATTTGTGGAACTGACCGTTGAAAATATACAAGAAAATCAACAGTATGAACACCATCTGAAAGTGTAGCCAGTGAAACGGCGGATGCGGAAAATTCAGGGTGTGTTGCCATATTTTCGTACTGACCCGGGGAAATATACCATAAATCGGTTGTGGTACAAGAACCAGAGGTCAAACAGAGAGCGTAACGGAGTGCGAAAATCAGTGGTGCATTTATTCAAAAGGAATTTCTATAGGCATAAATATTTAAAAATACATTAACAACAAAATATTATTTTAGTATAGGTAATGTGGTTTATATTATGTAAAATAATAATTCAATTCAGTTACAAAATATAAATTCTTATTGCTAAAAATTGATCCGTATGTATTTAGAATATATATCAATGTCAATATCTATGGATATATTAAATATTATTTATAAAGAAAAAATAATATACAAAATTATAAAATCAAAATGAAAATATAAATTAAGTTAGACAAAACTTTGAAAATTCTCAAATCAATTTATATTAATTAATTTTATAAATTTTAAGTTTAAGTTTAGTAATACATTGTAATAAATTAGAATTTTTATGTGAAATTAAAAAAGTGAATTGTGGGGTCTTGGATAGACGGTGGTGATCACGTGTTCTCTTAAGGCCCTCCTTAATGTGAAGTCACTAGTGGTTCAATTCCATGTGGGATCCGAACTGTTTGGCTATGCTCATCTGGCACACACCATCCATCCCAGCAATAAAAACACATACATGTTTCTCATGGTATCTTTACTGCATCTTAATAAAACTCCTTCAATCCCTTTTAATTACTAAACAAAATCTGTAGGTCCTGATAAAAAAACAATATTGACTATAATAAAGATAAATTTGGCCAATGATTCTTCGTTGAAATAGATAGGATTTTGGCTTGTCATTCAACCTACCCAGGTTCAAGTATTTCAAAAGCATGCTTTAAGGAATATGCAAAGCATAGACTGCTCTACCCAGGTTCAAGTCTTTGGAAAATGTGCTTTAAGGAATAGGCAAAGCATAGGCAGCTTTAGGAAGTGTGTGACAACTACGTTTAGTATTAACTAGTTGTTAACTAGTTAAATGACATTTTATTATTTTTTAAAAGAAAATACTAAGACACTTAATGTTTTTCCGGAAAAGTTTGTTTTTCTTTATTATTATTGTGAAAAATAAAATTGGTTATGAAAATTGGTTCCATAAAAAAATAACAAGGCTGATGGTAAATGTTCTCTAAGAACTGAAAGGTGGTTGCACAATTTGAACAATTACCTGCTCCTCTGGGGATAAGAGACTGGTCTCAGTGAGGAATGAGAGTTTTGTTTAGGGACTGAGGAGAAGAGTGGGAAAAGTTTCTTGAGCTGGTAGAGACCAGTGGAAATCACTCAGCAAATCCTGAAATTTTCTGGTACTGACTGGACTCGGGGTCCTAAGGTCACAACAGAAACTATTGTCAACCTATACCTCTTCAGGAGTGGAGCACGGGGGCAAGAGGAGGACGTAATTTTCTCTCTTGAAGGTTGGGTGGACACCAACAGCCAAATACACTTTCAAATAAGAGACTGTTTGTTTTCAGAATTATTTAGAGAGAAATATTGTTTTCAAGTTATTTGTACACAGTGAAGTGTTATTTAATTTCAGGAGAAAGCTATTTTTCTTTTGGAACATCTATTTCTAATAGAAAAGGCACAAGTTATGAATTATAAATAACTCAGCAAATACTTGCAAACTTTGTGATTACTACTGTAATATTTTGTAGAATAATCTTGTGAACATTTATATAAGAAAAACAATATTAGCTGTGAGACACTTGGAAATTACAATAGATGAATATAAGAATAAAACCAGCTAACCATAAAATAGACAACTGTACATAGTATTTTATTGCAGGAATTCTTTAATCTGTCACGATACATTCAAAAAGAACTATGACAGAGAAGCATAATGAAAAAAAAAAAAATACTAAAATTATATATTACTGTGCAAAGAAAACAGAACTAGAAATATTATTGTCTATTAAATCTAGGACGGGGTGAGCCTTTGGTTCTGGGTACAAGGGTGAAACCTTAATACAAAACTCGTCGCTACACCTAATCATCTATACATGGACAAAATTTTAGGTGGTTCGGTCACCAAGAAGCTGGTAAGGATTCATAACAGTAAGATGATATAAACAAATGTATTATCTTAAAAGAAGAAATAAATCTGAAGATTAGGACTACATTAAAGACAATGTACAAATATACCTAAATTAGAGTTTAAATTTTGAAGACTGAGCATATAAATATGAATTCGAATGAATAGAGAAATACACTTAAATGCAAAAAGAAAACTGGATCGAACAGTTCTTACATTTACAATCGTTACATTTCAATAAGTAGCATGAATAAGCAACCGTGCTTAAATATATATAAATGGCACATACGAAGTACTGTCTCAAAATAAATATCACAACAGTAGCTATTTCCAGAATGAAAACGATTCAAGAGTTGAGCTTACGGAGAAATAAACCCTTCATAAAATCGCACGTAAATAATAACACAGTGAAGCTTATAGCATAAGGAGTGTGAGAAAGGCTTAACCGAGGCCTAAAGCTTCTTGTTGGAAAATGTTAAATAACTTTAAAAATACGTAGAAATAATCAGTAAATAAAACAACCTGGGATAACCAAAACAGGGCACAATAGAAACTTCCTTAACTGAAGTGGTCGAAAGACTTCTGACACGAGGCGAAACCTTTAGAAGTACCTATAATGCGAACCAAATGTATTAGGAGGGGACTGAGATTTCTGGTATGTAATATGAGGTTTTTGGTGCAAGAGACTCTGCCATTTGGTAGGATAAACTCACCTGCAATAATTAAACCATGGAAATAATTCTATGAGGTAAGTCTTAAGACGCGATACATAAACAAGACGAGGAACTGTACTAAAAAATGAGGAATCAGAAAAGGGGTAACCTGTAAAAGAAGTTCCCCTCGATATTTTTTGTCATCGAACTGGAATCATACAAACACAAGAGAATTGAAACTTAATACTATAAACTGCTAAGGAGATAAAAATCCAGATTCAGTAAAATAATTAGAGGAAACGATAAATGCAATGAACACAGAATGCGTTACCTAAGCTGAGTATTGCGAAAAGCATAGGAACCGTGAATTTGCATCGACGACAGGAGTTGAAGAAATTTCCATGGCGACAGAGGTCGAATCCCACCAGAAAACTCATAGCGGTTTGCATCAAGGCCCTCCTCCCTTTCATACTGCAATCCATGGGGCGCTACGCCTCTGGAATTCTCACAAGTTGGGATGAATCTCATTGCCAGGCGAAGCGAGAGTTTTATTCACCATGATATGAAACCCTCAGAACAGAGGAAACTACATGACGCAGACACAGTAACAAATGATGGAGTCACCTAGGGTTGGCATGAATTAACAAGTCATTTCCTGCCAGAAATGTTAATTGTAGATCTTCAAGAATTCAACAGTGAGATCCAAGGCAAGTGGCCATCGAAGCTCACACTGAATCACATAATAAATTACAACTATCAAGGGGTTTAATTTCCATGACAAGCAACATTCAATTTGCTAAGATGTGCCAGCTAAACCCTTGGTATTAACAATCTACGGAAACATGCATTTATGCGGTGTTAGGGTATGCGTTAAAATATATGTTAACATTAAAGTTAGAGCCAGTGAAGTTATACAACGACATTCATATAATATATATAACGTGATAAAATATCCCTTTGAAAATGGAAACTATATATGGGTATTAAATATACAAATAAGATGTTAATATTTAAAGCCTTTATAACAACTTTAGATGGGTCAATGAGTTTTATGCTAAGTCTATTTGTTTGTGATGCAAAGTTGATTAAGTGTGGCTCAATTTGGTTAGTTTGATTAGCCATAGAGTAAAAAGTAAAAAAAAAAAATTGGTGTGAGTGTTACAAGTGGTATCAGAGTAGCGTTCACATGCTTGGATTCTATAGGTCATCTAACGATTTAAACTGTGTGTATATTGATGCACAGAGGAAAGAAGCATAACATGAGACATTATGAGAAGGGGGTCAATGCAACAATCACCCCAGAACACCGGGGAACCCCAACCACGACGAGAAATGAATTTTGAGATGTGGATTCAGATGAGTGTGGATGAGCACCAGCAAACAAGTAGACTGTTGGAGGAACAAAAACATCAAGCTAGCATGTTATTAAGTATAGTACTGAAGCTACAGGAAGAAATTGCACGGGTTCAGAGTGATAATGAGTGCTTGATGTAAGAGCAAGAAAATATACTCAAGAGCCTTTCTGATAAGAAAAATTAGGGAATGGAACAACCCAGTCCTGATAGAGACATGCAAGAAGGTAACAAACGAAAAGCAGGGGATCATACCACTGATAGAGTGGAAAGAAGCCCTTCATAGCAAAGCAGCTAAAACATAAATTATAATGAAGCAGAGTCTGGAAATGTGTCATATCAGCAAGAGGTTAAGAAGTAGAAAGTGGAGCTTCAAGGTGAGTTTCGAAAAATAAAACCACCAACATTTGATGTAGAAGCTGAGGAAGTGGCAGAGGCTTGGTTGATAAATATGAATAAATATTTTCAAGTGTACGAGTACAGTAGCAACCTAAAAGCCAAATTGGCCATTTACCAGTTAAGGGAAAAAGCCACCCTGTGGTGGGAGGAAGTAAAGAATGTTCGTAGGATTGAAGACCAAGATGTTACATGGGAATCGTTCTAGCAATACTTTAAAGATAAGTATTTAACAGAACGTTTTGATGATGAAAAATCTAAATAATTTCATGATTTGAAGCTGGGGCAGATGACCATGGATGAGTATATTACCAAGTTCACCTCCATGTTGAGATATGTTCCATACCTCAGAGATGAAAATTCTAAGGTACAAATATTTCTGAGCAGTCTAGCAACCCATATGAAGGAATGAATTGAGTTCGTAAATCCTAGAACCATGGATAAATCCATTTGTAAGGCACGAATGAGCTACCAGCAGTCCAAGGAAAAAGGGGAAGTGGGCAAGAGTTGGCAGCCAAGAAAAGGACAGAAAAATATCTCAAGCTTCAAGGGTTCCAAAGGTAATAATTTCAAGAATTCTGCATGATGTTCTGTAAGCAAGAATTTTGGCATAAATCATCAAATAATCCGATGGCCAGCTAATGAAAGGCCTACAAAGTCTTCTAGCAAACCTGAGTAAGGACAAGTGTCCAAGCCACCTCTGCAGTGTTGGAGTTGTGGTGAGGCACATTATTCTAAAAATTGTACGAAACGAGGGAGAAGTGAAACAGTTGCAAACTTGCAAGGAGGCTTCTACAATAGGTGTTTTGGCTCGAAACATACCTCGAATTAATGCGGCATTGGAGAATTGGTAGGCAAACTATCAGCCAACAATGATAGAGTTGGAAGGTAAGTTACTGTCTCAATCTGTTTCTATTTTGGTAGACCCGGGTGCAAGTCTAAGTTATGTTAATCCAAAAATAGTGGAATTATGTAAATTAAAAGCTTAGAAATTCAAAAGTCCGTGGCTGGTACAGCTAGCCACAGGAGCAAAACGAAAAGTAACTGCCAAAATTATAAACTGCACATTGGAAAATTGCAGACTAGTAGTTAAATGTGTACCTGAACATACTGCCGTTAGGGTCCTGTGATGTTTTTCTAGGTATGGATTGGCTAGAAAAACATTGGACTCCTGTGGACTGCAAAGAAAAGATTATTTATTACAGAATGCAAGATGGAACACGTAAGGAGATTCAGGGAATCAAGAAACCGCTAGAGCTACGTCTTATTACAACATCCCAAATGAATAAGTATATGAGTAAGGCATGTCAGATTTATGCTATCCAGGTGGGATATGTTAATTCCAAGGAGAAGTCCCCTATGATAGCGAACATACCAATGGTACAATATTTCATGGATGTCATTCTAGATGAAATACCTGGATTATCACCAAGAAGGGATATTGACTTTACCATTGAATTAATGCCAGGAGCATCACCTATGCCAAGGGCTCCTTATAGAATGAGTGTTCCAGAATTAACTGAATTAAAAATACAGTTGCAAGAACTACTGGGCAAAGGATACATCCATCTGAGTGTGTCCCCTTGGAGAGCACGAGTGTTGTTTGTGAAGAAGAAGGATGGAACCATGCGGATATGCTTGGACTATAGACAACTCAACAAGTTAACAGTGAAAAATAAATATCCTTTACCAAGGATTGATGATCTGTTCGATCAGGTGAAGGGGGCCATAGTATTCTAAAAAATAGATTTAAGATCTGGATACCACCAGATCCAAATCAAGGATGAAGACATTTACAAGACTGATTTCCATACCATGTACGGGCATTATGAGTTTGTGGTGTTACCCTTTGGGTTAACAAATGCACTAGCGAAATTTATGAGATTAATCCATGGTATATTTGATCCTTTCCTAGATAAATTTTTACTCATTATTCATTGATGATATTTTAATTTATTCTAAGAACCAGGAAGAACATAAGAAAATCTAAGGATTGTGCTGAAAATGTTAAGAAAACACCAGTTGTATGCTAAGTTCAGCAAATGTGATTTATTCAAAATAGAAATCCAGTACTTAGGCCATGTTATTTCAGCATAAGGGATTGTTGTTGATCCAGAGAAAATCAGTATAATCATGGAATGGGAGGTACCCCAGAATGTGGCGGATATTCGATCCTTTATGAGATTGGGTGGGTACTATTGAAGATTTACTGAAGGATTTTCCGGAATTGCTTTTCCAATTACCTCCTAGTAGAGAAAAGGAAAAGTCTTTAAGTGGACTGATGAGTGCCAAAACAATTTTGATAGGTTGAAGTAGCTATTGACCAGTACACCAATGTTGAGGGTAGCTAACCCCAACAAAGAATTTGAATCTTGTACAGACGCTTGTAAAGAGGGAGTTGGGGCAATTTTATCTAAGGAAGGAAAAGTAGTGGCTTATGAGTCAAGAAATTTGAAGGAGCATGAACAAAGATATTTAGCCTATGATCTAGAGTTAACAGCAGTAGTACATGCACTCCAGGTATGGAGTCACTACTGCTGGGTAAGAAGTTTGTACTTAAGACAGATCATAGTAGCCTAACCAGTTATTTCAAACAAGCTGATTTAAACTCCCGATAGGCAAGATGGAATTCCTTCATATGTGAGTTTGATATGGACATCCAGCACATGAAGGGTAAGGAAAACGGGGTGGCTGATGCTTTAAGTAGAAAATTGCATTGGGTTTATGAGCTTTACTATAATCAGCTTAAATGAAAATTCTTGGATCGAGTAAAAGAGGAAGCACAAAAGGATCCTGAATATAAATTCCTATGGCAACAAATGGAATACGCCAGAAAGCAAGGAAACACTTCTGAATATGGAGTTAATAAAGAACAAATTCTAACCTTTAGAGGAAAGTTATATGTGCCAAACCGTGTGAACCTAAAGGAGCTAATCATGAATGAATATCATCGAACTAACTATGCAGGACACCTAGGATACCAGAAGATGTTAACTGCTATTAGGAAAATAGATTTCTGGCCTGATATGCATAGAAAAATTGCTGAATATTTAAACAAATGTTTGGAGTGTCAACAGGTAAAGGTGGAGCATTGACATCCCGCAGGATTGTTGCGGCCCATACCAGTAACTGAATGGAAGTGGGAGGTCATATCCCTAGACTTCATTACGGGTTTACTGCGGTCAAAGAGGCACAATGACTCCATCATGGTGGTAATCGACAGATTGACTAAATCTACATATTTTATACCTGTACAATATACTTAAAAGACTGTACATATAAAAAATATTTTCATGAGAGAAATATTCAGATTGCACAACATTCCAAAAACTATTATTTTGGACAGAGATGTTAAGTTTACTTCAGCATTTTGGAAAAATCTGTTTACAGGTCTGGGGACCCACACAAATGGTCAAACAGAGAAGGTAAACCAAGTTTTGGAAGACATGCTACGCATGTACGTGATGCAGTAGCCAACCAAATGGGAAGACTATTTGCATATGGTTGAATTTTATTACAACAATGGTTATCAAGAGTCCCTGAAGATGAGTCCTTTCGAAGCTCTATATGGGAGACAATGTCGCACACCCATAAATTGGAGTAGCCCCGAAATAAAACTAATGTTGGGACCAAAAATGTTGGCTGAAATGGAGTCAAAAGTAAAGAAGATCAGACAAAACTTGAAAGTTGCACAATATCGGCAGAAGATCTATGCATATAAGAAGAGTAATTATCGAGAGTTCGAAGTGGGTGATCATGTGTATGTGAGGATCAAACCCAAGAAGAGTACCTTGAGGTGGGCCTCTTGTGCCAAGTTAGCTCCCAGGTTCTATGGACCCTTGCAAATTTTGGAAAGGGTAGGACCTGTGGCATATTGGATAGCTTTACCCAACCACATCCGGGTACACAATGTGTTTCATGTGTCCCTGTTAAAGCGATATGTGCATGATCGGAAGCATGTCCTTCATTGGAAGAATATTTAGGTAGGATAGAATTAGGAAACCCTAACTCGAAGCATGAATTCTTTATGAAAAATTGACAAGGAACTTTTCTATTCGCAGGTAGAGCCTCAATGCATACTAGAGAGGAGATAAATTATGCTCTAGAAGTGAGTCATCACCCAGGTTAAAGTGCAGTGGAAGCACTTCAGCCCGGATGAGGCTACTTGGGAAGACGAGGAATTTGTTTGTGAGGCTTATCGAGAGCTATTTTATGAGATGGAGTGAAACAATGAGGACGATGTTATTTCCAGGGGGGAAGTTGTGACACCCGCATTTAGTATTAACTAGTTTTTAACTAGTTAAATGATATTTTATTATTTTTAAAAATAAAAGACCGAGACACATAATGTATTCCTGGAGAAGTTTATTTTTCTTTATTGTTATTGTGAAAAATAAAATTGGTTATGGAAAGTGGTTCCATAAAAAAATAAAAAGGCTGATGGTAAATGTTTTCCAAGAACTGAAAGGTGGTTGGATATTTTTAATAGGTACCTTCTCCTCTGGGGATAAGAGACTAATCCCAGTGAGGAATGGGGGTTTTGTTCAGGGACTGAGGAGAAGAGTGGGAAATTTTTCCTGAGCTGGTAGAGACCAGTGGAAATCACTCAGCAAGTCCTGAAATTTTATGGTACTGACTGGACTTGGGGTCCTGAGATCACAACACAAACTACTGTCAACCTTTACCTCTTCAAGAGTGGAGCACGAGGGCAAGAGGAGGATGTAATTTCCTCTCTTTAAGGTTGAGTGGACACCAACAACCAAACACACTTTCAAATAAGTGATTGTTTGTTTTCTGAATTATTTGCACAAAAAGGTTTTTTTCAAGTTATTTGTACACAGTTAAGTGTTATTTAATTTCAAGAGAAAACTAATTTTCTTTTAGAACATTTATTTGTAATAGAAAAGGGACAAGTTATGAGTTATAAATAACTCAGCAAATACTTTCAAACTCTGTGATTACTACTGTAATATTTTGTAGAATAATATTTTGAACATTAATATAAGAAAAACAATATTAGTTGTGAGACACTTGGAAATTACAACAGATGAATATGAGGAATAAAACCGGCTAACCATAAAATAGGCAATTGTACATAGTATTTTATTTCCAGAATTATTTAATATGTCAGGGTGCATTTATAAAGAACTATGACAGAGAAGCATAATGAAAAAAGAAATATTTACTAAAATTATAAATTACTGTGCAAAGAAAAAATAACTAGAAAGATTACTATCTATTAAAGCTAGTATGGAATGAGCCTTTGGTTCTAGGTATAGGGGTGAAACCCCAACCTAAAACCTGTCACTACCCCTGATCATCTATACACGGACATAATTTTAGGTGGTCCGGGCACCAAGAAGCTGGTAAGGATTCATCATAGTAAGATGATATAAACAAATCTATTATCTTAAAAGAATAAATAAAGCTTAAGATTAGGATTACATTAAAGACAGTGTATAAATATACCTAAATCAGATTTTAAATTCTGAAGACCGAGCATATAAATATGAATTCGAATGAATAGAGAAATACGCTTAAAAGCAAACAGAAAACTCGAGCGAACAATTCTTACATTTACAGTATTTACATTTCAATAAGTAGCATGGATAAGAAATTGTGCTTAAAAATATATAAATGGTCCATACGAAGTACTGTCCCAAAATAAATCTCACAACAGTAGCCATTTCCGGAATGAAAACGATTCAAGAATCGAGCTTACGGAGAAATAAACCCTTCAGAAAATCGCACGTAAATAATAACACAGTGAAGCTTAAAATGTAAGGGGTGCGAAAAAGGCTTAATCGAGGCCTAAAGGTTCTGGCTAAAAAATGTTAAATAACTTTACAAATATGTAGAAAGATTCAGTACATAAAACAACCCGAGATAACAAAAACAAGGCCCGACAGACACTTCCTTAACTAAACTGGTTGAAAGACTTCTGACACGAGGCGAGACCTTTAGAAGTACTTGTAATGTGAACCAAATGTATTAGCAGGGAAATAAGATTTCCGGTATGTAATATGAAGTTTTCAGTGCAAGAGACTCTACAATTTGGTAAGAGAAACTGACCTGCAACCATTGAACCACGGAAAGAATTCTGTGAGGCAAGTCTTAAGACGTGATACATAAACAAGACGAAGAACTGTACTAAAAAATGAGGAATTGGAAAAGGGGTAGCCTGTAAAATAATTTCCCCTCGATATTTCTGCTCATCGAATTGGAATCATACAAACACAAGAGAATTAAAACTTAATATTGTAAACAGCTAAGGAGATAAAAATCCAAATTCAGTAAAATAATTGGAGGAAACCATAAATGCAATGAACGCAGAATGTGTTACCTGAGCTGAGTATTGCGAAAATCATAGGAATCATGAATTTGTGTTGGCAATAGGACTTGAAGAAATTTCCATGGTGACAGAGGTCTTTTCCCACCAGAAAACTCATAGCGGTTTGCATCGGGGTCCTCCTCCCTTTCATACTACGATCCATGGGGCGCTACGCCTCTGGAATTCTCACAAGTTGGGATGAATCTCATTGCTAGGTAGAGCGAGAGTTCGATTCGCCGCGGTATCAAACCCTCATAACAGAGGAAACTACATGATGTAAACATAGTAAAAAATGATGGAGTCACCTAGGGTTGGCATGAATTAACAAGTCATTTCCCACCGGGAATGTTAACCGTAGATCTCCAAGAATTCAACGATGAGATCCAAGGCAAGTGGCCATCGAAACTCGCACTGAATCATAGAATATCTTAAAATTGTCAAGGGGTTTAATTTCCAGGACAAGCAACATTCAATTTGCTAAAACGTGCCAGCTAAACCCTTGGTATTAACAATCTACGGAAACATTCATTTATGCGGTGTTGGGGTAAGCGTTAAACTATATGTTAACATTAAATTTTAGAGCGAGTGAATTTATACAACGACATTCCTATAATATATATAACGTGATAAAATAACCCTTTGCAAATGGAAACTGTATATGGGTATTAAATATATATATACAATGTTAATATTTAAAGCCTTTATAATAACTTTAGATGGGTCAATGAGTTTTATGCTAAGTCTATTTGTATGTGATGCAAAGTTGATTAGGTGTGACTCGGTTTGGTTAGTTTGATTAGCCATAGAGAAAAAAGTATAAAAAAAAAATTGATCTGAGTGTTACAAAGTTATGTTGGCTCTTACTTATTGGATAAATTTTCGGTTTTGTTTTCAGAACCATAAACAAAATATTTAAATAATAATAATATATTTCTTTCCTAATTAAAGAAGAAGTTTAATTCATTCAATTTTTAATTTAAATAAAATATTTAATTAATAATAATATATTCTTTTTCTAATAAAAGAAGAAATGTAATTCATTCCAATTTTAATTTAAATTAATAAGTGAGATTTAAAAAATATTATTAATAATAAAAATATTAGATGTAGGTCCTAAATACAATATTTTAGTAAGTTTAAATAATATTCACATATTTAAAAACAAATTAATAAAAAAATATTATTTTGGTATAGATAATGTGATTTATAAATTAAAATAAGTCAATGTTTATATTATGTAAAATAATATTTCAATGCAATTAAAAAATATAATTTCTTATTGCTAAAAATTGATTTGTGTATATCGTTAGAATATATATCAATATCAATATCTATGGATATATTAAATATTATTTATAAAGAAAAAAATAATACAAAAAATTATAAAATCAAAAGGAAAACATAAATCAAGTTAGACAAAACTTTAAAAACTCTGAAATCAATTTATATTAATTAATTTTATAAATTTTAATTTTAAGTTTAGTAATACTTAGTAATAAATTAGAATTTTATGTGAAATTAAAATAGTGAATTGTGGTTCACCGGGTCTTGGATATACGGTGGGGTGATCCTCTCTTAAGGCTCTCCTTAATGTGAAGTCACTACTCGTTCAATTTTATGATGAAGGTGTAGTTCTCCCAAACTTACAAAAAAGAAAAAAGAATGAAATGCGAAAAAATAATGTAACCACTACCTTAGTGGCTGACAAATTTGCTAAACTCTTGTTAAGAAGTAAACATTATTGTTGTTTTATTTTATTAAACAGAATATTTGAAAAAAAAAAATAATTTTGGTTTTGAAATAAAAGATTACTTGTGAAATTAGTTTCATACGTAAAGACTGGTGGTAAAATTAAATTCAATATTAGGAGTTAGTTGAACAGAAAAACAGTTCCACAGTTACCCAAAGAAACTCTGAAATAAATAGGAGATTTTTAGGAGCTTTGGGGGTTCTGTTGGAGAACTGAGAAATGAATGGTCATCCTGAGAAGTAAATCCCTATACGGAAATTTACAGTGGAGACATTTTTATTGGGATTAGAAAGTTGGACCAGATTGTCCCGAAATTTTCTTCCAGATTTCTGTAATCAACGAAGACTCAGTCTTGGAGCTCGGGGGAGAGTTGGAGGACGTAATTACCCCACTTGTGGAAGGGAGGAAATCACACATCAGTCAGAAAATCTTATACATATGAGTAGAAATTTGTTGTTTCTTATATTAGTAGTCTTTTCTGGTTATCTGTTCCTAAATAAGCATACTAGGAAAAAAATCACTGTAGAATTGAATGTTTATTGGAGCTAATAATTATAATAGGAGAACTTACAGGTAGGAAGAAAGCTTGAGAAAAGAATATTATTTAGTAGGTAAATAATAATATTTCTTGTTCTTATTTCCTCTCTGTGCAATTATTTAAGTTTTTTTTTCTTCTTATTAAATGGAGTAAGCTAGGGTTAATAAGGACTGTTAAAAGAGACTCTGAGAGCAGAATCTCAGTTGGTCATCCTTATCCTATGATAATACACGGAACTTGAAGTGGTCCGGTCACTTACTGTTAGTGTTAATGTTCTTCTTTTCTGTCCTTAGTATACTTGAAAACAATGAAAAGAAGCTAGCAAACCAGTAAAGAGAATAATGAAATACCACAGGTGTACATTAATAGAAATAAGTGAGATGTAACACAACCTATAGGGTAAAGAAAGGCTGTGGAAATTACTTTCTTGACATTACCAAGACAGAAGTTAAATATATAAGCATGCAAGGGAGAAATCATTGATAAGTGCGCTAACGAAGTTGAACATCTGTGCATGCCGGTAAATGCAACCACAATATAAATACTGTATATATAATTTCCAACAATAGGAACACAAAATGTGAGCTAAATATTTTATCAATAATTGTGTAGAAAAGAATAGCAGAGACTGTATAATAATCTTCAGAGAAAACATTTTCAACATGGTAAAGTATAGATATATATTATATGCATCAAAACTCCATATAACACAAGAGTTTACTCATTAAAAAAAAGACAATATAGTATCAGTCAATTGTGCGGGTGTAAAACCCTGACCCTCTAGAGCAGTAATCTATTGCAACCGAAGGAATGTATCATTACAAGTACAATTGTTTAAATAAAACTATCATAGTTAACTGTTTATACAGAATGAGGCTCATGGCCTAAACCAGAGAAAATAACCCTTACGCTCGTGAGAGCTAGGGTAATACTTAAATAAAACAAATATCAACCCCAACGAACAATAGCTTCAAGGGAAGCGACAGCTAAAATCTAAGACTTCAAGGTTGCCGCTCAAGAGCTTTAAGAGATAACTATGCATGGTCGAAAACTAAACCAGTCGATTGCCAACTTAGTGTTGAACCCAATAATTTATAGAGGTACCTGTGAACGAAGCGGGAACCTGTTTAGAACTGGAAGCTTGGGATTAAGCTTGTACTCCGAGAAGAAACTCTAAAAATAATTGCAGAGACAGAAGTCAGAATACCTGTAGCAAGGACAATAGAGGCGATTATGGTCACGAAGGCAAGGCAATACAACATATTTCCGCAATAATAAATCTTAGAATTCCGCGAGTAAAGAAAATTTCCTAAAGATTATGAGTCAAAGAAGGGTGTGCCAAAGCCGATTTGTAGAGAAACTGATAATTATAGTAAACGCCATGCACAATAACAACGAAAAAAAAATTAAACTTAGATACCATATGTGTAACCGGAAGCAAACTAAGAATTTTTATTCGGCATTAGTGCTGGTCATAGATCAGAACCAAAAAGGCTAACAGCGGCAGCTTACCAGTAATAAGGCCAGGAATTCTCTGCCGAGCAGACGCCTTCTAGCGCTGTTTTGCATTGGGCCGAAAAGGCCAAAGGAATCAAGCCGGTGGAGAAACCCTGGAGCTGCAAAAAAGCAACCCAAACCCTCGAAGGAATGAATGGCAAAGGAGAAACAATTACGAAGGATAGCCATTAGATAAACCTAATGCACGCTCACCGTCCGATCAAATCCAAATCGATGGTAGATGAGATGCCAAATTCCAACCAAGCCGGATAATGCAGGCCAGCTGTGGAGGGGTCGAGAAATACAATTTGTAAATACCCTTTGTACATTGAAAATCCAATGATATTAATTGACATGATGATGTCGAGGAAAACAATCATGTGGGCATGATATAATCACATCGAATCTCTATTAAAGAAATTATTAAACCAATGTTTGCGTAAGTTAATTTTCAAGGTTTTATAAACCTATAGTATAGCACCCAGATTACATTGCGTGCGCATATATATTAATAGTACCATAGCAATAATATCCGGGAGAAAGACATTTAAAACCCAAGCCTCGAAAATGTAATGAATTGATATTTGATGCAATGGTAATTTCCATAAGGTCTGTGCTTGGTTAATATAGTTAATGACTCACGGATAAACAGTAAATGCATACAATAAAAAAAATAAAAAGTAAAAAATACTTATGTTAATTTATTTTAACATGGTCGGATTGACATGTTACAAGTGGTATCAGAGCAGTGTTACAACGCTAGGACCCTATGGGTCAACTAACGTCAAATTGTGTGTTTACTAATGCACAGTCAGATGGAAAGGTTAACAGGAAAAATGAGAAGGACACCCTTACAGCAGCCACCTCGAAATGCTAAGGAGACCCAACCCCAAAAGGAAAGGAATCCTGAAATGTGGGTTCAGTTGGGGGTGGAACAACATCAACAGGCTAGCAGACTCTTAGAAGAGAAACAACATCAAACCAACATATTATTAACAACGGTGCAAAAGCTGCAAGAAGAAATGGAAAGAGTACGAAATGATAATGCAAGGTTGATGCAGAAGCAGGAGAGAATTTTGAAGAGTCTCTCAGATAAACAAAACTAAGGAATTGAGAAGCCTAGTACTGATAGAGAATCTCAGGAAGGAAATGAACAACAAATGGGAGATCATGATACAGGCCGAAAAAAAAGAAGTCTGTCTCAGCGAAGTAATCAAAATAAAAATTCTAATGAAGTTGAATCTGATAATGAGACAGAACAGAAGGAAAGTAAAAAGTAGAAGATAGAGCTGCATGGTGAATTTAGAAAGATAAAGCCACCCACATTTGATGGAGTGTAAGAAGAGGTATCTGAGGCGTGGCTGATTAATATGAACAAGTATTTTCAATTATACGATTATAACAGTAAACTTAAGGCCTGGTTAGCTATTTACCAGTTAAGAGAGAAAGCCACCTTGTGGTGGGAAGAAGTGAAAAACGTTCGTGGAATAGAATATCAAGATGTAACATGGGATAGGTTTCAACAGTATTTTAAAGATAAGTACCTGACAAAGCGCTTTTATGATGAAAAAGCTCTAGAATTCCATGATTTGAAACTCGGAAAACTAACTATGGATGAGTTTATCTCTAAGTTTACTTCATTACTGCGTTACATACCTTACTTAAGGGATGAGAAAGCTAAAGTACAAAGGTTCCTGAGCAGTTTACCCACTAATATGAAGGAACGCATAGAATTTGTAAATCCCAAAACAATGGATGAGGCCATTAGAAAGGCCAGAATGTGCTATCAGCAAGCTAAGCCAAGACAGATCAAGGAAAAGGATGACAGCCAAGAAAAGAAAACAAGAGTAGTGCTGGTTTTAAAAGAGGGAAAACCAGTAATTTTAAAAGCACAGCAAAGAGCTCAGTCAGTAGGTAGTTCGGTAAGAACAACAAGAGGGTAAGGTGGCCTGTAGATGATAAAAAAGTTGAAGCTTCTAGTAAACCGGAGAAACCTCAAAACCAGAAGCCACCTCTACAGTGCTGGGGTTGTGGAGAGGCACACTATTACCGAAACTACCCACAGCGGGGTAGAAATGAAGCGGTAACCAATCTTCAGGGAGCCTCAACAGTGGGAGATGTTGCTCGAAACATACCCAGAATTAATGCAGCATTGGAGGATCGACAAGCTGATTACCAACCTACCATGATTGAACTAGAAGGTAAACTGTTATCTCAAACTGTTTCTGTTTTGGTAGATCTGGGAGCAATTTTAAGCTATATAAGTCCTAAATTAGTAGAGATTTGTAAATTACAAAGTGAAAAATTTAGGAAATCATGGTTAGTCCAGTTGGCTGCTGGAGCCAAGAGAAAATTTAGCGCCAAAATACCAAATTGTGCACTACAAATCGATGGACAACAACTAACTGTGGATTTGAATATTTTGCCCTTGGGATCTTATGATGTGCTTCTTGGTATGGATTGGTTGGAAAAGAATTGGACTCTAGTAGATTGCAAAGAGAAGATTATCTACTATAGAAATCAGGATGGCACCCATCATGAAATTCAAGGAATAAAGAAACCGGTACAGTTGTGCCCAATTACAGCTTCCCGAATGGGTAAATGCATAAGGAAGGGATGTCAAATATATGCTATACAAGTGGGTTTTTCTGATTCTAAAGAAAAAGCTCCTATGCTGGAAAATATACCTATAGTGCAGGAATTCAAGGATGTATTTCCAGAAGAAATACCATGATTGCCAGCTAGAAGGGATATAGACTTTACAATTGAATTGCTACCAAGAGCATCACCGATTTCAAGAGCACCCTATCGAATGAGTGTGCCAGAATTAACTGAGTTAAAAATGCAGCTTCAAGAATTATTAGACAAGGGATATATACGACCAAGTGTATCTCCTTGGGGAGTACCTGTATTTTTGGTTAAAAAGAAGGATGGAACCATGCGTATGTGCATGGATTGTCGTCAGTTAAACAAATTAACTGTCAAGAACAGATATCCCCTACCATGAATTGATGATCTATTTGACCAGGTAAGAGGAGCTACTATATTTTTCAAAAATTGATTTGAGATTAGGTTATCATCAAATCTGGATCAAAGATGAAGATATACACAAAATTGTTTTTCGCACAAGATATGGTCACTATGAATTCATGGTGCTACCTTTCGGGCTGACTAATGCACCAGCCACTTTTATGAGACTGATGCATAGTATCTTTCACCCATATTTAGATAACTTTGTGCTAATTTTCATTGACGAAATTCTGGTCTATTCTAAGAATGCGGAAGAACACAAGGAGCATTTGTGAATGGTACTAGAGATGTTAAGAAAGCATCAGTTATATGCGAAATTTAGCAAATGTGATTTCTTCAAGGAAGAAATACAATATCTGGGACATGTGATATCTGCGGAAGGTATAGCAGTGGACCCAAAGAAAATTAGAACTATCATGGAATGGAAAGTGCCACAAAATGTGGCAGATATAAGATCATTTATGGGACTTGCTGGTTATTACCGACGATTTATTAAAGGATTTTCAAAGATTGCCTTCCCTATTACCTCTCTGCAAAGGAAGGGAAAAATATTTAAATGGACAAAAGAATGTCAGGATAGCTTTGAAAAGCTAAAATAACTATTAACATCAGCACCCGTGTTAAGTGTAGTTGACCCAAATAAGGAATTCGAAGTTTGCACGGATGCATGTAAGGAGGGTTTTGGGGAAATTTTATCACAAGAAGGAAAGGTAATTGCATATGAATCTCGTAAGTTAAAAGATCACGAGCAACGATACTCAGCTTATGATTTAGAGCTGACTGCAATTGTGCACACCCTCCGGGTGTGGAGACACTACCTACTTGGGAAAATATTTGTGTTGAAGACAGATCATAGCAGTTTAACCAGCTATTTCAAACAAGCCGATTTAAACTCCTGACAAGCAACGTGGAATGCCTTCTTGAGCGAGTTTTACATTGACATGCAGCATGTAAAAGGAAAGGAAAACAAGGTTGCGGATGCATTGAGAAGAAAGCTGCATAACATCTACGAATTATATGTTAACGAAGTTGAATGCAAATTCCTAGATCAAATCATAAAAGAGGCAGGAAAAGATCATGAATATGAATTTTGTGGCATCAAGAACAAGAATCTAAAGAACAAGGAAAGTTGGGAGATTATGAAATCAACCAGGATGGATTGCTGGTTTTCAAGAAAATAATAGTCATCCCAAATAGAATGGAGTTGAAGACTCTAATATTGGATGAATATCATAGAAGAAATTATGCAGGGCATCCTGGATACCAAAAGATGTTGACAGCAATAAGAAAGGACTACTGTTGGCCGAGTATGAGAAAAGATATAGCAACCTATCTAAACAAGTGTTTAGAGTGCCAGCAGGTGAAAGTGGAACACCGACATCCGGTTGGGTTAATGCAACCTATACCAATTCCTGAATGGAAATGGGAAGTGATTTCGTTAGATCTCATCACTGGACTACCAAGATCAAAACGAGGTAATGACTAAATAATGGTAGTAGTAGACCAATTGAGTAAATCAGCACACTTCATACCAGTTCAGTCCACATATAAGACAATACAGATAGCAGATTTATTTACGCAGGAGATTTTTAGACTGCATGGAATTCCTAAGACTGTGATTTCAGATAGGGATGTAAAATTTACATCAGCTTTTGGAAAGCACTGTTTACAGGTTTAGGGACTCAAATTAATTTCAGTACTGCGTACCATCCACAAATGGACGGGCAAACAGAACGAGTAAATCAAGTGCTGGAAGACATGTTGAGAATGTATGTTATGCAGCAACCAACTAAATGGGAAGAATATTTACACTTAGTAGAATTTGCATATAATAATAGTTATCAAGAATTGTTAAAAATGAGTCCATTTGAAGCCCTATACATGCGACAGTGTAGAACTCCTATTAATTGGAGTAGTCCCGAGACCAATCTCATGCTAGGACCAGACATGCTAGTGGAAATGGAGTTAGAAGTGAAGAAAATCAAACAGAATTTAAAAGCAGCTCAAGACAGGAAAAAAGTGTACACAGATAAAAGAGATCATATCATGAATATGAAGTGGGGGATCACGTGTATGTGAGAATTAAGCCAAAGAAGAGCACGTTAATATGGGCATCTTGTGAAAAACTAGCTCCCAGATTTTGTGGTCCTTTCCAAATACTGGAAAGAGTAGGGCCAGTGGTGTATTAGTTGGCCCTTCCCAGCCATATTCGAGTACATAATGTTTTCCATTTACCGTTATTAAAGCGATATATTCATGATTCGAAACATATAATCCATTGGTAGAACATTCAAGTAGTGGATAAGCACAATAGTTAAAATATTACATGTTAAAGACTTATGTAAACTAATACAAAGTCTATTGTATGCAGGTAGAACCGGACGGAGAATTTATGGTTGAGCTTCACAGTATATTCGACCGGAGGGAAATCATGCTCCAGAAACGAGCCATCGCCCAGGTTAAAGTGCAATGGAGGCACTTTGGCCCGGAAGAGGCCACTTGGGAGGACGAAAGTTTTGGGCGGGAAGCATATCCTGAACTTTTTGATAATCTAGAGTAATAACACCGAGGACGGTGTTCTCTTTCAGAGGGGGGAAACTGTAACCACTGCCTTAGTGGCTGAAAAATTTGTTAAGCTGCTGTTAAGAAGTAAACATTATTGTTGTTTTATTTTATTAAACATAATATTTGAAAAAAAAAATTGGTTTTGAAATAAAAGATTACTTGTGAAATTAGTTTCATAAGTAAAGATTGGTGGTAAAATTAAATTCGAGATTAGGAGTCAGTTGAACATAAAAACAGTTCCATAGTTACCCAAAGAAACTCTGAAATAAATAGGATATTTTCAGGAGCTTTGGGGGTTCTGTAGGAGAATTGAGAAATGAATGGTCATCCTGAGAAGTAAATCCCTGTAGGGAAATTTACAGTGGAGACCTTTTTACTGGGATTAGAAAGTTGGACCGGATTGTCCCGAAATTTTCTTCCAGATTTCTATAATCAACGAAGACTCAGTCTTGGAGCTTGGGGGAGAGTTGGAGGACGTAATTTCCCCACTCGTGGAAGGGAGGAAATCACACATTAGTCAGAAAATATTATACAGATGAGTAGAAATCTGTTGTTTCTTATATTATTAGTCTTTTCTGGTTATCTGTTCCTAAATAAGCATACTGGAAAAAAATCACTATAGAATTGAATGTTTACTGGAGTTAATAATTATAATAGGAGAACTTGCAGGTAGGAAGAAAGCTTGAGAAAAGAATATTATTTAGTAGGTAAATAATAATATTTCTTGTTCTTATTTCCTCTCTGTGCAATTATTTAAGTTTTGTTTTCTTCTTATTAAATGGAGTAAGCTAGGGTTAGTAAGGACTGTTAACAAAGACTCTGAGACTAGAATCTCAGTTGGTCGTCCTTATCCTATGATAATACACAAAACTTGAAGTGGTCTGATCACTTACTATTAGTGTTAATGTTCTTCTTTTCTGTCTTTAGTATACTTGAAAAAAATGAAAAGAAGCTAGAAAACCAGTAAAGAGAATAATGAAATACCACAGGTGTACATTAATAGAAATAAGTGAGATGTAACACAACCTACAGGGTAAAGAAAGACTGTGGAAATTACTTTCTTGACATTACCAAGACAAAAACTAAATAGAAAAGCATGCAAGGGAGAAATCGTTGATAAGTGCGCTAACGAAGTTGAACATCCGTGCATGCAGGTAAATGCAACCATAATATAAATACTGTATATAGAATTTCCAACAATAGGAACACAAAATGTGAGCTGAAGATTTAATCAATAACTGTGTAGAAAAGAACAACAAATACTGTATAATAATCTTCAGAGAAAACATTTTCAGCATGGTAAAGTATAGATATATATTATATGCATCAAAACTCCATATAACACAAGAGTTTACTCATTAAAAAAAAATACAATATAGTATTAATCAGTTGTGTGGGTGTAAAACCCCGACCCTCTGGAGTAGTAATCTATTGCAACTGAAGGAATCTATCATTACAGGTACAGTTCTTTAAATAAAACTATCATAGTTAACTGTTTATACAGAATGAGGCCCATGGCCTAAACCAGAGAAAATAACCCTTATGCTCATCAGAGCTAGGGTAATACTTAAATAAAACAAATATCAACCCCAACGAAAAATAGCTTCAAGGGAAGCGACAACCAGAATCTAAGACTTCAAGGCTGCCGCTGAAGAGCTTTAATAGATAACTATGCATGGCCGAAAACTAAACCAGTCGATTTCTGAGTTAGTGTTGAACCCAATAATTTATAGAGGTACCTGTGAACGAAGCGAGAACCTGTTTAGAACTGGAAGCCTAAGATTAAGCTCGTACTCCGGGCAGAAACTCTAAAAAGAATTGCAGAGACAGAAGTTAGAATACCTGTAGCAAGGACAACAGAGGCGATTATGGTCATGAAGGTAAGGCAATACAACATATTTCCGCAATAATAAATCTCTGAATTCTGCGAGTAAAGAAACTTACATGAAGAGTATGAGTCAAAGAAGGGTGTGCCAAAGCCGATTTGTAGAGAAACTGATAATTACAGTAAACACCATGCACAATACCAACGAAAAAAAAATTAAACTCAGAGACAATATGTGTAACCGGAAGCAAACTAAGAATTTTTATTCGGCATTAGTGTTGGTCATATATCAGAACCAAAAGGGATAACAACGATGGCTTACCAGTAATAAGGTCGGGAATTCTCTACCGAGCAGACGCCTTCTAGCGCTGTGTTGCATTGGGCCGAAAAGGCCAAAGGAATCAAGCGGGTGGAGAAACCCTGGAGCTGCAGAGCAGCAACCCAAACCCTCGAACGAATGAATGGCAAAGGAGAAACGGTTATGAAGGATAGTCATTAGATAACCCTAATGCACGCTCACCGTCCGATCAAATCTAAATCGACGGTAGATGAAATGCCAAATGCCAACCAAGCTGGATAATGAAGGCCAGCTATGGAAGGGTCGAGAAATACAATTTGTAAATACGCTTTGTACATTGAAAATCCAATGATATTAATTGCCATGATGATGTCCAGGAAAACAATCATGTGGGCATGATGCAATCGCATCGAATCTATATTGAAGAAATTATTAAACCAATGTTTGCGTAAGTTAAATGTCAAGGTTTTATAAACCTATAGTATAGTACCGAGATTACATTGCGTGCGCATATATATTAATAGTACCATAGCAATAATATCCAGGAGAAAGACATTTAAAACCCAAGCCTCGAAAATGTAATGAATTGATATTTGATGCAATGGTAATTGCCATAAGGTCTGTGCTTGGTTAATATAGTTAATGACTCACGATAAACAGTAAATGCATACAATAAATAAATGAAAAAAATAAAAAAAATAAAATAAATAAATTTACTTATGTTAATTTATTTTAACATTGTTGGATTGACATGTTACAAAGAATATATTAACATAATATTATAAAAAAGTGAATAAAAATGTAACAAAATAATAAAGTAGTTCATAAATAATTAGAACATTAAAAAAAATATTTACATAGGAAATTACCAACTTTAATCTAAAAAATTAAAAGTATCTAAACATTAAAAAAAAAAATACGATGAGGAAATGTCTAACTTCAATCTAAAAAATTAAAAATGTCTAAATATTTTAAAAAATAAAGAAATTATGAGAAAATGACCAACTTTAATTTAAAAAATTAAAAGTATCTCAGTCTTAACAAACTTAAAAAATCCTTATTATCAAAATAAGGAAGAGTGAGTTTTAAAATTAGGTGAGTTAAAAGAATGTCATTTTTGCTACAGTAATAGAATGAAGACATTAATAAGATAAAAGGTGAAAATATTGATATATCATTTTTTCTTTAAAAATGTTTTTATTTTTATTTTTATTTTGTAAGCACAATTCTTTTGCTGTTTAGAAAATCTAAACCACCACCATCATTAGATACAATTGTACACACATAGCATAATTGTAATTACTATAAAATAAAATTTGAAATATTAAATATTAATAAAAGATGCAAAACAATTTGTTATTGGATCTATAAAATGATCAAATATGAGATATGAGACTAACTATAAAATAAGGCAGATATAGAAAGAAAATGATAGAAAATTTAGTAAGAAAATAGTATAAAATTTTATAAAATCAAAAGAAAAATATAAATTAAGTTCAATAAAAATTTTTAAAATTCTCATATCAATTTATATTAATTAGTTTTATAAATTTAATTTCTAATTTGGAAAATTCTTAATATTGAATTTTTATATCTAAAATTAAAATAGTGAATTGTAAAAATATTGTATATTAACATAATGAAGTAATAAAATAGTGAATTGTGAAAAATAAAAATGTAATAACATAATGAAGTAATGTTATACAAAATTAGAATATTAAAACAAAATAAAAATACTATGAAGAAAAGATCAACTTTAATAGAAAAAATTAAAAGTATTTCTTCTTTTTGACTGGCTTAAAAAATCAGTATTATCAAAATAAGGAAGAGTGAGTTTTAAAATGAAGTAGATTAAAAGAATGTCATTTTTGCAACATTCATAGAATAAAGACATTAATAAAATGAAAGGTGAAAATCTTGATATATCAATTTTTCTAACGATTTTATTAATCAATGTTATGATAATTTAAAGCAACTAAAATGATTTTTAATTGTTGAAAACCTAAACCACAATCATCATATACAATTATACACATATCATAATTTTAATTACTGTAAAATAAAATTATAAAATATTAAATATTAATAAAAAAAAAACCAAGTTGTTGCTTGATCTATAAAATCCACAAATAAAAATTATAAAATATAAAACATAAAACAGATCTATAAAATATGACAAAGATAGATAGAAAATGAACAATTCATTATAAAACAAGAAGTGTTGCGGGGCAGCAAGTCCCTGCCGCCAGCCAGCCATAGTAATGATCAACAATCTGTGGAATCCATTATGAGGGAGCGTGGGGTGACTAAAAGACAATAATGACCAGCCAACGGAAATACTTATTTCTAGAGATACTTATTGCTTTGGAAATCTTGTTTGTAACATTAGAATTGAGTAGCCCACTGCTAGAGATACTTATTACTTTCGAAATCTTGTGCTATTTCAATGCTGTCTACTGTTGTATGAATGAATACTGCTGTGGTATAATCTTTTTAATTTATTGTAACCCTAGTCAAACATAGGGCATTAGGGAGAGATAAAACAAATGGAACAATGATACTTTGAATGTCTATAAGTCACATACATGCAATCAAAAAGGAAACTTGTGTTCTCTTAAATTGTATCAAAAATGACCGATATTAAGACTTCAACAATCAACATAATAGATCCTAGGAACTGAATGCATTGATAAGCTTTCCAGCCAATGGTCTAAGAAGATTTGTCGGGGATTTATTGGTATATGGAAAAGGATTTCTTGCAAGTATGGACAAAAGAAACAGTTTAATATAGGTATTGATTTGAATGTATATTTTATTTACATATACCACATTATATACAGGTATATAGATCTATATAAATTTTATGTACTCTGTTTTCAATGATGTCCCGTTGAACCTGTTTGGGAAATTAAGAACCCAAAGCCTGAATCCACTGCATTGACTAATTAGCTAGAAAGAGCAGATGAAGCGACTGTATCTCGTCACCCTACCAATAACTTCACCTTTACACTGTTGCATTGGCAATTGTAGATCACCAACCACTACTTCCATGGCAGGCGTAATTTCAGTTCATCATATATCAAATTTCCAAGATCTTTGCAATTCTGAGACTCAATTTTAATGCTTAAAGTACTAATCAACGTTGGCCCATAAATGTATATGTTGGTCCACTAAATTGGGCGAGGAAATTATCTGCTGGGTATGGTTCTGCTCCTGGATAAACATTACTAAAATCAACTGCACTTGAATGGCTACTTATCCATGCAGTTCTTCCTGAAGATGCTGTGACCGACAGATTGTCTATCGTTCTCTCCTTGTCATTTTCATAAGTGATATGCCCATCGTTTTCAGTTTTCCCTTGGCTTAAAGCACTAATCAACGTTGGCCCATAAATGTATATGTTGGTCCACTAAATTGGGCGAGGGAATTATGTGCTGGGTATGATTCTGCTCCTGGATAAACATTACTAAAATCAGTTGCATTTGAATGACTACTTCTCCATGCAGTTCTTCCTGAAGATGCTGTGAGCGACAGATTGTCTATCGTTCTCTCATTGTCATTTTCATAAGTGATATGCCCATCGTTTTCAGTTTTCCCTTTCAATGAGTCGCCCATCTCAACTGTGACTGTATAGCTGAGATAGTTATTGGCAGAGCCTGGCGCTGCAGGAGGCAGCAATGTGGCCCATGGGTCTATCAATTTATCCGATGATTTTACAGTTTGAATAGTATGTCCTTGCGCTTGGCAGATTGAAGTGACCTATGAGAATCATGAGCGTGCATAGACACTGAATTTGTATTGTATGTTTGATGATGGGATTGCGAGGGGATATTCCATTTTGTGTTGTTTCAAGTTGAGCTTCCTCTTGATGCAAGAATTCCAATAGTTTTTGATCTCATTGTCTGTACGTCCAGGAAAATGGGTAGCAATTTGAGACCACCTGCGTTGTCAATGCCATTCATTTCGAAATCAAAGGAAACGAAAGAGAGCGTGGATTCATTTGAACAGATTACTAACAAAGAAGATTAGGGAAGAACGGAAATTGAGAAAATGGAAACCTGTTGCCCAAAATGGAATGTAAATGTATGATCGTTTGCTCTTCTTCATAGGAAATTGGGGTGTGTTTAAGGCCAGGTCGTAAGAAATTCAGCCATCAGCCTGCAGCTCTTTCCACATCTTGATAAACTTGTATATACATTCATGGCAATATTTTATTTTTTCTTTTTGCAGTTTATATATTATATATGCAGTTTTTATTTAATTTGGTTATATAATGTTTAATTTTTATTAAGATTATATTTATTTAAATTATATTTTTAAATATATCAATTAATTTAACTTTTTACATTTTGAAAAAAATTTTAAATTATAAACTTTTAAGGATTTAAGTTTAAATTTTAACCTAATAAAATAAAAAATATTATACAAATCAAAGCATAAACATTTAACTTCAATACCATCTAAGGTAGTAAATCTTTACTCACGTTAGACTTGTTGATGCCGACACTTGAACTGATATATTCGATATTTGATCTTGATACCTGTTACGTCTATCCACTGCAAAGTGTGTAAATAAAAATTATAAATAAATAGAAATCATTCTTTAGATTTTTAATTTTTAATATTATATTTTCATTCAATGGAGTGAATGGAATCACTGATATATTCGATATTTGATCTTGATACCTGTTATGTCTATCCACAAAGTGTGTAAATAAAAATTATAAATAAATAGAAATCATTCTTTATATTTTTAATTTTTAATATTATATTTGTCATTCAATGGAGTGAATGGAATCACACGTGCTGTTTGGTAAGTACTATATCATAATCGTGGCAACACTAGTCTTCTTGTAAGCTCGTTGATATTGCAGATGTGTATTTCTTCTTTGAGTTCCAAAAATTGTAATATTTGGGCCTTGCAAGGGTGGTGCCAAGCACCACAGGAAATTTCTTTGTGATATTATCCAGGGTATCACGAAGCCCACAATCAGGCGTTGGTGGCTGGTGGCGTGAAAATTGTGTTGGTGGCTGGTGGCGTGAAGCGTATTAGCCGGCTGATTTACTAAGAGACCAGGGGTGTCCAAAGTTTCTCAGTGGTGACTGTGGATTAATCTGAAGAAAGTATGAAGAAAGTATCAGAGCATTCTGTTGGGCTTGTAAAATTATTTCCCTGCTCATTGCCCACATGGAGATGGCACCCAATATCAGCTCTGCAAATTCATTCTTGTTCATATATAGCCTGATACTTGCTTTGCTGTTGCCCCTGGTATATATAATATAATATTCAAATTTCAATCTGATGTTTAGTTGTTCTTGTGGTGTGAATTCACAGCGTATATAGTGACCGAGGACGTTGTAAATCTTCTGGAAATGGATGCGCGCATGACGAGCCAAAAGGTCTTCAAGAGAGCTCTGTCTATCTTCAGAGACGAAAATGTGAGTATTGCTCATGTTTTTTGCAAAAACTGCGCCAAAATTTTCAGTTTGGATGATGCTAACAGTTACAATAATAACAATACTATAAAATTTAGGTGAAGGCAGAGACAAATACGTTTGTGGGTGAGGTCAAGCAGAGGCTCTGTGTGAAGCTGCAGGGAAGTTGGGTGTCGATTTTATGGTGATGGGTAGCCATGGCCATGGTTTTTTCAAGAGGTGCTTGCCTGCTCCCAAGTTTGTGGGTTGTACTAAGTCATTTCTTTCTCTATGCATAAGAGTGAAAAAACACTTTAGGGAAATTTGATGGTTGTAGGTAGATTTCAGCAAAATAGTCTCTCATTGATATGAGCTAGTATGTGCAGGGTTTTTTTGGGAAGTGTGACTGATTATTGTTGTGAGAATGCAGCGTGGTGAAAAAGAATTTCTGCAACAATCAGTAAATGAATAGAATAAAACATAGTAAATGAATGAATGAATGTGTGCATTAAATGAATGAATTCGAGTAGCTACCTAAATATATGATTTTAAAATTTATGGATCTGATATTCTAAAATAATTGTGAATACCTCGTGCGAAGATCTTGAATGTTGAAACTGATTCTAGAAATTGACATCTTCATGAAATGATAAACAAATTGAATCGTACTAATCCTCCATGGCATTGATAACTCTCCAAGAAACTGAAATGAATTTAGTTAAAGAATTTTAGTTTTTGAACTTCAAATATCAATATCTTAATTTTGAAATGATTTTTTTTCAATTTTGTTATGAAATTAGTCTAGAAGGAGCAACAGAAACAAGGATAGTCGATGCATAAGTCAAGTCTGTTTCAGCATCACAACAGTACGAGACCCAGGAGGAGCATACCTAATAGCAAGAGAAGGACAGGTCGAGGACATTGATTTAGGCCATTCAATCTGTTGGAATATTTGAGAATTCCAAAACAATAAAAGGAGAATAAAAATCCCTTCCTTCACACAGAGAAAATATTTAAAATTTCATTCACAGTGACAGAGTTTCCACATAAAAAAAACTTCTATTCCATAAAAAAAACTGATACAAATTCTTCCTCAATACAGATGGATTACATCTGCTAGACTGCTTCTAAGCACAGTGCCAAAATAACACACTCTGTCATTTAAAACATTCACTGCTGTGTATACAAAATATTTCACATTGCTCTGTAAAACAAAACAAAACAACTCTCTATTTTCCCGCACTGCTGTGCATACATTTATGTTCTGTGTAATAAAAATTACAACTCTCTCTTTTAATGCTCACAACATTCCCTTTTATATGAAACATTACATAATATATATATTATAAATATCATATATTTATAATATATATTTAACCAAAGTTAAAACTTAAAATATACTGCGGTAATAACACATTTACCGAGCGTGAAACATTTAAAACTCATTGCCGTGAATATAAAACAACTTAAATAAAAAAATATCATAATGTTTAAACATTATTCTCCCTTTTATGCATTTCGAGGGCTTTGTGGAGTTCATCCTCCCCAGCTCTCATACCCCCGCGGAATGGCTTTGTGAGTGTATAGTGTGGGCCCAGCTGAGTATGACGTCAGCTGCTTCGGTGGTCTCCACTCCTCCAGCTTCTCCAGCTAGGTTGCCCCTCCGAAATATTGCCGCCTCAACAATAAATTCGTTTGGTGGGATTTTAATGTGGTTGTTGTTGCTGATAAGAATTTATCTTCCGCCGCTTCTACATTCAATTCGCAATTGTTCAACTTGCCATAAAACTTAACTCTGCCGCCTTTCAATCCTTTCACAATTGACTTCTGCTGTCCTGCAAACTTATACGGGCAGTTGGAAATTAAACTCCAACACTCCCCCTTAATTTCAACTGCTGGGTTTTCCTGCATATCCAGGTATTTCCTGAAATATTCAAAGATTTTCTACGCAAGTGGCTTTGTGAGGATATCTGCAAATTGATCCTCTGTTCTACAATGTTGCAAAACTATCTCACCATTGTTAACCAATTCACGTATGAAGTGAAACTTTGTGTCAATGTGCTTTGTCCTTTTATGAAAAACTGAATTTTTAGACAATGCAATAGCTGAGCTATTGTCACAAAATATCACTGTCCCTTTTACCTGTTCTTGGCATAAAATTATCAACATTTTTCTCATCCAAATTGCTTGACACGCTGCTGCTGTAGCTGCCACATATTCCGCTTCTGCTGTAGATAATGCTACAATGGGTTGTTTCTTAGAAGCCCATGAAATGGCTCCTGAACCCATGTGAAAAACATAACCAGAAGTACTTTTCCGGTCATCAATACTTCCAGCCCAATCACTGTCAGTATAACCAATTAATTCTGAATTTTCTGAAGTAGTATACAAAATACCAAACCTTTTTGTACCTTTAACATACCTCAGAATCCTTTTTGTTGCCTGCCAATGTGCATCTTTTGGCTTTTCCATGAATCTGGAAATCAAACTAATAGCATGCATTATGTCTGGCCTAGTTGCAGTCAAGTACATAAGGCTACCAACTATGCTCTTGTATAAACTAGGATCAAAATCCTTGCTGCTGTCTTCTCTGGTGAGTTTTAATCCCATCACTGTGGGAGTGATTACTCCCTTGCTTTCCTGCATGTTAAATCTTTCAAGCACCTCAGTAACATACTTTTCCTGTGAGATGAAAATCCCACTTTCATATTGTTCTACTTCTATTCCTAAGAAGTATTTCAACAAACCCATATCAGTCATTTCAAATTCTTCTTTCATGACTATTTTAAAATTTTCAATAAGGCAATCAACATTACCTGTAAAAATAACATCATCAACATACAAGACTACAATCAATATTTTTCCATCATTTTCTTTGATGTATAGGGTGGGTTCTCCCTCACACTTTTCAAATCCATTTTCCAGTAGATAGGAGTCTATCCTACTATACCACGCTCTTGGCGCTTGCTTCAGCCCATAAAGAGCTTTCTTCAACTTGCATACTTTGTGCTCTTGGCCTTTCTTTTCATAACCGAGAGGTTGTTCAATGTAAACCTCTTCCATTAACACTCCATTTAGGAATGCTTACTTCACGTCCATTTGGTAAACTTTCCACTTGTTTTGTGCTGCTATGGACAACACTATTCTCACGGTTTCCATTCTAGCAACCGGTGCGAAAGTTTCCTCATAATCTATCTCATGCTTCTGTTTATATCCTTTGACAACAAGCCTTGCCTTGTGTCTCTCTATTTTTCCTTCAGCATTACTCTTGGTCTTGTAGACCCATTTAACTCCAATAACATCTTTACCTTTTGGGAGTTCAACCAAATCCCAAGTCTTATTTCTTTCTATGGCATTAAGCTCCTCATCCATAGCTTCTATCCATTTCTTATCCTTAATAGCATCCTCAAAATGAATAGGGTCATCAACATTACAATATAAAGCAAACAAAGAATTGATACCTTCATTTTTTATATCTTGTTCATAAATATCTTTCAAACTTCTGAATTTCTTACCTTTTTCATTAGATGTACAAATGCTTGAAGAAGCACTTGAATTTCCTCGTGGTGTGCTTGGAGAAGCACTATCATTTCTCCTCAAGGGTGTGCTTTGCTTCTCTTTTGTTGGTGTTGCTGTTTGGGGATGTATTTCATCCAATTCATCATCATTTTCATCATGAGATAAACAGTGTTTAACATTCACTGTTTTCTCTATGGTTCCATCCCAAGCTTCCTCTTCTATAAATTGAACATCTTTTCTCACAATAAACTTCTTGGTTGATGGGTTGTATAACCTGTATGCCTTGGATTCCTCACTGTATCCAATGAAAATACACTTCTCCCCCTTGATGTCCAACTTCTTTCTTAGCTGATCTGGAATGTGTGCATAAGCCACACATCCAAAAACCTTAATGTGTGTGACACTTTTCTTTGTGCCACTTCATGCCTCTTCTGGAACTTTGTTCATCACTGCTTTTGTAGGGCACCTGTTCAAAATGTACACTGCACAATGTACAGCTTCAGCCCAGTAATCATTAGGCAAATGCTTTGCCTTTAACATACTCCTTGCCATGTCCATTATGGTTCTATTCTTCCTTTCGGCTACTCCATTTTTCTGCGGAGTATATCTAGTTGTAAACTGCTTATGAATACCATTTCCTATACAAAAACGTAGAAAATCTTTAGAGATATACTCACCTCCTCTATCAGTCCTTAAGACTTTGATATGCAACCCACTCTGGTTCTCAACAAGTGCTTTGAAATTGAAATTTTTTTCAAACACTTCACTTTTGTTTTTCAAAAAGTAAACCCAAGTTTTTCTTGTAAAATCATCTATGAATGTTAACATATAGTGGCTGCTTGCAAGTGATGAAGTTTGAATCGGTCCACACACATCTGAGTGGACAATCTCTAAGGGTGCTTTTGCCCTTATGCTTTTCCCGGAAGGAAAATTTTCTCTGTGTTGTTTCCTCAAGATACAACCTTCACAAAGGCTGTCCGGTTTCTCTATCAATGGTAGACCTCTTACCATTTCTTTTCTGTTCAACAAATTAAGACCTCCAAAGTTGAGATGTCCAAATCTCAAGTGCCATAACCAATTATCATATTTTGGTTCGCTTTGGAAAGTCTCTTGTGCAACTGCTGCTTTCTCTTCACCATTCTTCAAATCTGCTCTCATTCTGAGAGGAAACATCCTGTTCCTTGTCATCTTCACTTTAGCAATACATTTTTTGTTGGGTGGTTTGTCCATGACGGTACAAAAATCATCCTCAAAAAATACATTATACCCCTTGTGGACAAGCTGTCCAACACTTAAGAGGTTACACTTCATTCCTGGAACATAATACACATCTGCTATGGTTTTCTTTGCACCTTTCCTTGTTAAAAAATTTACAATTCCTTTTCCCATAACAGAAACTTTGCTATCAGTTCCTAGTGTGACTTGTGACTTCAGACTCTCATCTAACATAGAAAAAATTGCTAAGTTTCCTGTCATATGGTTACTGCAACCGGAGTCTAGAAACCATAAATCCTCATTCTTTTCTTCAGCCATATTACAAGCTAAAAACAAATTATTTTGGCTGATATTTTCCTTAGTGAAATTTGCACTAGTTCTACTTGCCATATCTTGCTGCTTCTTTCTACATTCATTAGCATAATGACCATATTTTTTACAATGGTAACATTGGACATTGGACTTATCATACCTTTGTCCTTGAGCATTCTGCTGACCATTCTGCTGGCTGCTGCCTTGACCGTGGCTGTGATTTTCACTATTGCACCTTCCATGTGAATGTGAAGGGTTGTTCATTCCACCTCTATTTTGGCTTCTGCCTCTTCCTCTTCCTTTGCCTTGCCATCTTCCTCTTCCGAAAGACATCTGGGTCTTAAAGGCATGCGCCAGAGATGAGTTTTCACTCCTACCCAATCTCTGTTCATGGGTCATCAGTGATGCATGAAGTTCATCCACTGAAAACTTTGTGAGATCCTTAGTCTCCTCTATGGTGGTGAAAATCACATCGAATCTTGAGGGTAAAATTCTCAAGAGTTTTTCAACAATCCTCTTGTCTTCAAGAGTCTCTCCATGAGATCTTATTTGTGTGACCATTCCAATCACATGAGTGAAGAATGAGTCAATAGTATCTGACTCTTTCATACAGAGAGTCTCAAAGTCTCTCCTTAGCAACTAAAGTTTTGATGTCTTCACTTTTTCCATACCTTGATAGGCTGTCTTGAGAGTTTCCCATGCTTCTTTGGATCTCTTAGTTGCTGCTATCCTTGGAAACACACTCTCATGCACTGCTTGATACTAGAAGAAAAGAGCTTTGGAGTCTTTCTTCTTATTGCTCTTCAACATCTCTCTTTCTGCCCGAGTTAGCATATTAAACTCATGTTCATCTGCTAGCTCTTCAAAGCCATCCTCAACAAATTCCCATAAGTCTTGGGAGACAAATAATGCTCTCATAGTTATTGACCAGTAGTCATAATTTTTCCCATTAAACATTGGGAGATGGATATTTCCCATACCCATACCAGTGCTGGCTCCAGCCATTCTGCACTCTTAACTATGATTCAAAAACACTTGACTGTGTATATAAAATAACTGACTATTCTGCAACAGTAACACAAAAAATATATAGAGAAATACCTTTGGATTCTTTTGGCTGAGTCTTCACACTGTTGGAGACGCTGCTGCAACAAAGATCTCCTTTCCTTCAGCTTCTTTGATCTTCAAAGAGCCTGGACTAGCTCTGATACCATGTTGGAATATTTGAGAATTCAAAAACAATAAAAGGAGAATAAAACTCCCTTCCTTCACACAGAGAAAATATTTAAAATTTCATTCACAGTGACAGAGTTTCCACATTAAAAAAAACTTCTATTCCATAAAAAAAAAAATGATACAAATTCTTCCTCAATAAAGAGGGATTACATCTGTTGGACTACTTCTAAGCACAGTGCCAAAATAACACACTCTGTCATTTAAAACATCACTGCTGTGTATACAAAATATTTCACACTGCTGTGTAAAACAAAACAAAACAACTCTCTGTTTTCCCGCACTGCTGTGCATACATTTCTGTTCTGTGTAATAAAAATTAAAACTCTCTCTTTTAATGCTCACAACATTCCCTTTTATATGAAACATTACATAATATATATATATTATAAATATCATATATTTATAATATATATTTAACCAAAGTTAAAACTTAAAATATACTGCGGTAATAACACATTTACCGACCGTGAAACATTTAAAACTCATTTTCGTGAATATAAAACAACTTAAATAAAAAAATATCATAATGTTTAAACATTATTCTCCCTTTTATGCATTTCGGGGGCTTTGTGGAGTTCATCCTCCCCAGCTCTCATACCCCCGCGGAATGGCTTTGTGAGTGTATAGTGTGGGCCCAGCTGAGTATGACGTCAGCTGCTCCGGTGGTCTCCACTCCTCCAGCTGCTCCAGCTATGCTGCCCCTCCAAAATATTTCCGCCTCAACAATAAATTCGTTTGGTGGGATTTTAATGTGATTGCTGCTGCTGATAAGAATTTATCTTCCGCCGCTTCTGCATTCAATTCACAGCTGTTCAACTTGCCATCAAACTTAACTCTGCCATCTTTCAATCCTTTCACAATTGACTTCTGCTGTCCTGCAAACTTATACGGGCAGTTGGAAATTAAATTCCAACACAATCCGCATTCAATCTGCCCTATTCCGTTCGCCCTCATTATGATCATCGCTACCGCTTGGGAATGAGCGTCGGTTGCCAATTTCCATGGCCAAGGACAGAACCTACTGAAGCTGCAACTCCTGCTGAAAACGGAGAAGCCCCTCTCGAGCACTCGACAAAGGAAATGAGCCACACCCAACTAATCAATGGCACTGGCAATCGGGCAACCAACCCCGAAAGCTGCTCCTCCAAGAAAAGCTCCTCTTGCAAATGTTCCTGTCACTCAATCAACTCTGGTCTGCCATTCCTTTTAATTATTGCTTCATGGGCAAAGCCTGGCACGGAGTGAACAGACGCGAAAGCTAGTGGACAACTCTGGTCTACCACTCCTTTTAATTCTTGCTTCACAGGCAAAGCCTGACACAGAGTGAATAGGCGCGAAAGCTAGTGGAAAACTCTGGTCTGCCATTCCTTTTAATTCTTGCTTCACGGGCAAAGCCTGGCACGAAGTGAACAGACGCGAAAGCTAGTGGGCTGGGCTTTAGAGAAGAAAATAGATATCCGAAGGATCCCTGCTCTAGAATACTCTCTCGGATATTCAAACCCTGTTTCTTACAGACCAATACAGCTGCTCTCGGTCATTGCTCAGCCGGAAGCAATGGTTGACAGCACTGACATCACGCTGGCAAGTGTAGGTAGGATCAATGAAAAATGGTAAGCCATCTGTAAACCAATGAACCATGGTGAGCCATGCGTAAACATTAAGAGATAGATTTATAAAGTATATGTTCATGTAATTTTAGCATAAAATGCTTGGCTATTAATGCTAGCATTAATCAATTTTACGAATGAATTGAAACCTATCCTAAGTTTTTTTTTTAGATTTTGCCTCGATATAAGGCCAAATAAGATCTCTAAATTCCTAAGTGGTTGGAATAGCGGTGGAAATTTTCTTATTGGTTGTAAAAAAACACTTTATAGAATATAACTTTAAAACTTTAGCCTAATTACTTGGTTTGCAACTTCATTGCAACTTCATTTCTTTGCAAATTAATCAAAATGAAAAAAATCGATTACGGACTAAAAATTAACCAATAAAAAAATACTGTGTAAAATCTAAATGAGCCAGTCCTAGTAAAATATAAATTTCTTGATACTTACAAGAAGGAACCATATTTTAAAAATACCAACTTGCTTTTTCAAACTAGGAAACCTACACATTAAATAATTTTGTATATATGAGCCTTATTTGTATAATTTCCAATATATTAATATATACATATATAATGGCTTACATCATATGGGCTTATGCCACGACACCCATCAGAGCCTCTCCCCTCTAAGAAAGGGCCGACGTCCGACTCGGAGTCCCGTGAGCCATAGTCATTTATATATATATATATATATATGAATTTTTACATTTTTAAATTAGAATATTTTTATATATTCAATTAATTATATATAGTTAAGGCATTTAATAAAATACATATTCAAAATCACTTTTGAATTTAATAAATTAATAATTTTAATAGAATATTAATTACTAAAATTTAGGATGATAAACAAATTAAATTCGATTAAATAATTATATTAAAAAAATCATTTAAAAATAAATTAATTTAAAAAATATTAATAGTAGATTAATTATTAAATTTTTTCTTAAAAATTATAAAGATTAATATCCATCTCCTGAATGTATTTTGTAAAATGGTATGTATTTTGTAAAAATGGTTATAGTAGGTCGCAGGGCCTTAAAGCTTTCCTTAAAGAAAAAAAGGGTAATTTAGCTAAAAATAAAAAAGAGCCTAGTTATTGGTCTTGCAGTGTTCGCCTTCCATTCATTCAGGGAACCTAGGGTCCTTAAGAAATATAAGGTTTTTTCATCCTTCAAGCCCCTTAACACAATTCGCAGCTCTCTCAAATTGGTTAAAGATCCGATAGACCCTAGGGATGGAAAAAGTGTCTACATTATTCCTTGTTCTTGTGGGACTCCTTACATCGGTGAAATAGGTCGGTCTATAAATCAAAGGATCTATGAGCATGCTGCCGACATTAAACATGGAAGATCCCACTCCTCCGCCCTAGTTGAGCATGCAGAAAAGTCTAACCATCATATTTGCATCGAAGAGGCTAAGGTCCTTGCGAGAGTTTACCATTTCCATCATAGAAAGTTAAGGGAGGCCTTAGAAATTGAAAAAAGACCTATTAATCTCAATCAAGATGACGGCTAGAATATCAGCAGGTGCTGGATCCTTGCCTTCTACTCTTAATTGTCTTGTGTTTCCGCCTTTTTTCCCATTCGGTAGTTTTAGGCTTCCTTTAGATTTTATTTATATATTTATTTATTTTTTATATCTTTGGTTATTGTTCTCTTTTTCTTTAACCTCGTGCATATAAATAAATAAATAAATAAATAATAATAAACAAATAAATAAAATAAAAATAAACAAATAATAATAATAATAATAAATAAATAAAAATAAACAAATAAATTCATTAAATATAAATATAAACATAAATAAATAAATTAACAAATTAGGTTAAATCAAATTAAATAAAATACAATTATATATATAGATATGTGTGTGTGTGTGTGTGTCAAATTTTCAAAAGTCAAACTAGCCGTTAGAATAATGGCTAGTTTGGCCATTTCTACATCTATTTAAACTTAACATCCTGATATGATCTCACATAGTCATCATGGAATCTCTCACATAGTCCTAATGATGAATCACTGAGTAAGCAATTCTGATATTATTACATGTGGTATAACAAATAAGTTTTATAATTATTAAAGAGTGGATCTACAAATACAATTAAAAAGTTAGCTCATCAAGTATATATATATATATATATATAAGTTATATATATGTATATATATCTTTTTATATATATATATATATATATATATTTTAAATCTAAACTTAATAGATATGGCTCAAAATATATTTGACAAGGTAAACATATAAATAAAAACATATTTATAAGATGTAAAAGTATAAGACAAATACTAATTATGGAATTTTAGAATGATAAACAAATTATAATAGATGAAATAATTATTAGTAAAGAATTTATTTTAAAATAAATTAACCTACAAAATATTAATAAAAGATTAATTATAAAAAAAAAAATTAAAACAAAAAATATTAATATTCAATTTATTCGAGAAAATATTTAAAATTAACTTAATAATATAAAAACAAAATCTAGCTAACAAGGTTAAAAATATAAAAATAAAAATGTATTTATAAGAAGTAAAAGTATAAAACAAATATTAATTATCAAATTTTAGAATGATAAACAGATTTAAATTATATTAAATAATTATTAGTAAAAAAATCATTTAAAAATAAATTAACTTACAGAACGTTAATAAAAGATTAATTCTAGAAAAAATTAAAATTTAAAATATTAATATCCAGTTTATTAAAAAAAGTTTTAAAATTAACTTAATAATATAAAAACAAAATCTAGCTAAGAAGGTTAAAAAATATATTGTAAAAGTATAAAACGAAATTTTAACACAAAACATATTTATAACACAAAGTATAACCTATTTGAGAAAACCATTTAATCTAAAACCACAACATTTTAATTTAGAGTATTTTAACTATTGTGGAATATGACCACATTGTTAACAACCGTGAAACAGAAACAACGGTAGGAGAAGAGTGATATTGATCTACAATGTTATTGTGTATGGTGTTGGCTAATGGATTTTTATGAAACTTTTTCAGTGTATGGTATTGATTGATGGATTATTATGAAACTTTGTCATAAGTTTAGATTGTATAAATGTCGATAGGGTTTATATTTTTTTGTGTTCGTGGAAAATTTTGAAGTGAAATTTGATTTGTGTTATTTAAAGTGGTACATATATGGATTTATGACCTTAAAAAACCTTAGGATACTTGGATTGTGTTACCTTCGGAGACTTCGATTGTGCCAGAATTACTTATCAAGGTTATGATTTCAATAAATTCCTATTGATTTGAGAGAAATTAAACCAGAAAAATCCACCAAAAAATCTTAGTAAAAACAACTCCATACTTAATGAAATATTGTTTAAAATGACAGTTATCTACCTAAGTAAGCGGAAATATGACGGCCCTTGATGTTACCACTTATAAAAAAAAAATTAAAATAATAATTAACTCAACAAATTCTAAAAAAAATCACGGTACAGACATAAAAATCTCTGACTAGATTAAGTCCTGGACTAAAATTTACAGAATACTTAATAGATTAATAATAAGTTGGAGGGATCATTGCAGAATACTTAGTAGATTAATAATAAGTTGGAGGGATCATAGATGTCACTGCTATGGCGTAATAAGTTGGAGGGATCATAGATGTCACTGCTATGGCATAATAACATTAAACAAAATTCAGAATAACATCATCTTAAAATTTAACTAATAATTATGGCATAATAACATTAAACAAAATTCAGAATAACATCATCTTAAAATTTAACTAATAATTATAGCCTTTAGAAACCATTAAAAAACACGATAAATGTGAATTGATTACACAAATATGAAAAAATTCATCAGCCTGCAGCGATGGATGAAACTCCTCATCAACTGCTAGGCATGAAATATTTAGGCAGATACATTAAACTTAAATCCAATGCTAAAGCTATTCATGAAACATGTAGCATTAAATACCCTGCAAATTACAAATTTCTACAGGTCCGTGCAAAAATTAATCAATTTAAAATTCCTATCGTTTTGAGAAATAGATTTATTCAATTGTCAGTTCCATCCCCATTACCATCGCTGCTGGGCAAGGATTCCGCAGTATTCTTAGAAATAGGAAACCATTTTCGCTTATCTCCCCGTGGAGGCTTAGTAAGTGGAAGCACTGTATTGATGTTTCTGCCGCGAGACTGAAATCTGTTGAAGCCGACGGTCTCAGAAATGGATCTCTTCAGGCCAATATGAGCAGAAAACCCGCCCAATGTTTTTGCTTGTGTCGCTCCGCGATTCGTTTCTATTTCGTCTTTCGGCTTCGCTTCTGTGAAATCCATGCGCCCGCTATCAGTCGTTATCATCTGGGAACTCAGAAACGATAAATCAGAACGTTCGATATCACTCCATCGATATTGAGACATCACATCGGCCACGACTATACGGTGAGCGAACCGACGAGAGGATTGCAGCTCCTTCGCCTCCTGTTCGGCCTTAAAGACCAGAAGCCCTTTTTCTCTCCCGCTGCTAAAACACCGAACTGCAGATCCCACGGATTCCGGCAGGCCTCGCTGCCGGTAACTGCCTTCCCTTGCAAATCTCGGCGACTCGGATTCTCTTTCCTCAACATTCTCTCTCTGCACAAAGGCTTGCAGGAGCTGAGGACCCCTGTCCTCCAGCCCCTTCGCTTCTTCCACATCCTCGTTTCTGTAGACCACAGACAGGTCCTCGGCCTCGACCTTCTGGCGACACAACGGACACGTGGAGTTAGATTCTAGCCACCTGTCAACGCAGTCAACATGAAACGCGTGGCGGCATTTGGGTAGCAATCGCAGGACATCCGGACCTTCATATCTGCTCAGACAGACCGCGCATTCTAATCCCTCTTTCAAACCTTGCAGCGCCCCAAATTTGAACACGGGGAGCGCGTCTACTACCGAACGCTCGACGCCCAAGTCCCTTGGTGGCAAAATTCCCCCCAAAGAAACCAGCCGAGCGCGCCCAGGGCTTAATACTCTACGAAGTCCTTCGTTCAACCTTAGCCTGCGCTGCCTGATACAAACAAGGAGGAACGTAAGGGTCATTAGGGCCACTACAGAAACGATTGTAACAGCGATACCCTTATTGTACGTCGGAATGTCAGAAGTGGGATCCGCACTGTTGGGCTGTGCTAATCCGGCACAGCCCATCGATCCCAACAATACCAACAAATACATATTTCTCAGAGTGTCCATTACTGCATCTTAATAACAATCGTTCAAACCCTTTTAAATACCAAACAAAATCTCGTTCAATCCCTTTTAAATATTAAACAAAATCTGCAGGTCCGTGATTACATCAATCTCATTTTGAGTTCATAACTGCAGATTCACAGAGATTCAAACCAACATCAATTTGTGAATAATTAGAATTACACTCCATTAATTTTTAATTTGATTTTAATTTACCAAGTCAGGCGACGTAAAAATATTTTACTTTGAATTTTAGGGTTATAAATAAAATATTTAGGTATTTATATTTTATATTTTATAAATAAACTATTTAGATATTTATATTTTATATGGAAATAGATAATCTACAATGTGGTGTCATTGTAAAAATTTTAAAGAATTTTATGGCTATAAATAAAATAGTTAGGTATTTATATTTTATATGGATATAGATAATCTACAATTTGATGTCAAACAAGTAAAATTTTTAAATTAAAAAATAATATGGACTCTGATAAAGACAAATTTGGCCAATGATTTTTAGCTTTAGCTGGAGTGAATTAGATTGTGACTTGCCACCCACTCACCTAGGTTAGTGTCCATATATATAAAATATTTAAATATCTATATTTTATATGAAACTGTAGTTTCATATAAAATATAGATATTTAAATATTTTATATATATGGACACTAACCTAGGTGAGTGGGTGGCAAGTCACAATCTAATTCACTCCAATATAAAAACAATATAGAATATAATAAAGTCAAATTTGGCAAAGATTTTTAGCTAGAGTGAATGAGATTTTGGCTTCCCACCGCACTCACCTAGGTTAGTGTCTATATATATATAATATTTAAATATCTATATTTTATATCAAACTCTAAAATAAATAAATAAATATATATATATATATATATTTCTTTTTCTTAATAAAAGAAGATGTGAAATTCACTCAATTTTAAATTTAAATTTATAAGTGAGATTTTAAAAATATTATTAATAATAAAAATATTAGATGTAAGTCTAAATACAATATTTTGGTAGACAAGGTTACACAATATTCACACGTATTTAAAAGTATATTAATAAAAAACATTATTTTAATATGGATAATGTGGCTTATAAATGAAATATGTCAATGTTTATAATATTAAGTAAAATAATATTTCAATGCCTCACACATGTAAATAGAGCGATTAAAAAATATAAAATTTTGGTGCTCCAAAATAGCTATAGGTGGGTTGGCTTAATAGGTCAAGAAGATTGGAAGTGTGGCAGATAGTAAGGAATTGAGAGGGAATGTGAATTAGTTCTTATTTTATATATCAATATCAATATCAATATCAATATCAATATCAATATCAATATCTAAGGATATATTATATTATTTATAAATAAAAGAATAATACAAAATTTTATAAAATCAAAAGGAAAATATAAATTAAGTTATACAAAACCTCTAAAATTTTCAAATCAATTTATATTAATTAATTTTATAAATTTTAATTTTAATATGGATAACACTTAATAATAAATTAGAATTTTTATCTAAATCAATTTATATTAATTATTTTAAAAAAATTAATTCTAATATTGATAACACTTAATCATAAATTAGAATTTTGATCAAATCAATTTATATTAATTAATTATATAAATTTTAATTCTAATATTGATAATACTTAATGATAAATTAGAATTTTATCTAAATTTAAAACAAGTAAATTGTGAAAAGAATATATTATCATAATATTATGAAAAATTGAATAAAAAGTAATAAAATTATGAAGAGAATTAGAACATTTAAAGAAAATAAAAATACTACCAGGAAATGACTAACTTTAATTTAAAAAATTAAAAGTATCTCTTTGTCTTGACTAACTTAAAAATTCAATATTATAGTTTTTAAATGATGTAGGTTAAAAGAATGTCATTTTTGCAACACTCATAAAATGGAAACATTAATAAGATGAAAAGTAAAAATATTGATATATTAATTTTTTAAACCATTTTATTAATTCAAATTATAATAATTTAGAAACATTTTTCTTAAAACTTTGTAAACACATATTTTTGTTTTAAAACAACTAAAATTACCTTTTTAAGATTTTGAAAATATAAACCACCACCATCATCATATACAATCATATACAATTGTAAACACATACCATAATTTCAATACTATAAAATGAAATTATTAAAAAAATATTAATATTATAAAATATTAAATATTAAAATTTTATATAATAAAAATTAAAATTTTTATTAAAAAATCACTTTAAAATATTTAAATATTAAAAAAAATATTCTAATATTTTATATAGATATCATCATATACCATTGTAAACACATACCATAATTTCAATTACTATAAAATAAAATTATTAAAAAAATATTAATATTAAAAAATATTAAATATTTAAATGTTGTATAATAAAAATTAAAATTTTTATTAAAAAATCACTTTAAAATATTTAAATATTTTAAAAAAATATTATTCTAATATTTTTAAATAGATCTATTATTTAAAACCCAATAAAACTTGATTTTATAATAATTAATTTAGAAACCAAAGAAAAAATAAAATATCTCAAAATTTAGAGATTAGAATCTTTCTTTTGTCATTTAGGATGAGATTTTGAAATATTTCACTCACATTACACTTCCAAAAAAAAATTGTGTAATGTCACTTGTCAAAAATCTTTATATATTAATAATATATATTAAAATTTTCTATAATAAATATTAAGATTCTATATAATAAATATTAATATTTGTATTATAAATTGATTTTAAAACATTAAAATATATAAAAAAAAAATTATTATTCTAATATTTTTATAGATTTATTTTTCAAAACCCAATAAAACTTAATTTTATGATAAATTAATTCAAAAATCAATGAAAAATCAAAATATTTCAAAATTTAGAAATTAGAATCTTTATTTTTTTCATTTAGAATAGGATTTAGAAAACTTTAAAGGATAACACACTTCCTGTGACAACTGGCTTAAGTGCCAACTAATGATTTTCATTATTTTATGTTAAGGAAATTAAGACATTTACTATTTCCTGAGAATTATTACTGGATAAACATAAATTAATTTTTGATAATTAAATAAAATTAAGTATTAGAAAGTGGTTCTATAAAAAGGTAAAAGACTGATGTGAAAGTATTCCAAGAAACTTAGAAGTAGTTGAACAAAAAATAGTTCCGATGATTACCCTGCCCTTTGAGGATAAAGGTGCATCCCAGTGAGGGAGAGGGGTTTTGTCCAGTAACTGAGGAGAGGAAATTGAGTGGGAATTCCTGAACTAGTAGAGACTAGTGGAATCACTCTGAATTTCTGATTGTTTCTAGCATAGAAAACTAGACTAGTAGTCCCGAGGTCTTTTCCAGAACTGTTGTCAACTCACCTAACTCAAGTGTGGAGCACGGAGGAGAGACGAGGACGTAATTTCCTCTCTCGAGGAGGGGAGGAACATCAGTAGTATCTGATAATCAGATAAGTGAGTGAATTTTGTTGACTATACAAGTAACTAGTTATCTTTATTTGGCTGTGGTCTTTATAGTAATGTGTTTATGAAATGAGGAAAGCTATTGTTACTCTTCTTCATTAAAGAAATGCTATACTGTGTATGTCTTAGAAATTATCAAAATATATGTAAAACATGATTAAGAAGCAAATGAAAATATAAGCTACTGTCTAGTAATTAATAACAGAGGACTCTTAACTCAAAGCGATCATGGCGAAAGCTCCAAGTAAGTTGTCCTCTATAACTATGATAAATACGGACATAATGGTCCGAACATTCTTATGGAGAGAACAAATTATATGCAAATACATGTGAAATATTAATTGTACAGAAGAAGAGCGTATTAGTAGAAAGTAGGAAAAAATAACCAAAAATTGTGGTGTACAAGGTAACAGAAGAAAAGTAAACCCTGGAAATAGAAATACTATTATAATGAAACTCAAATTATGTTAACTATAACAACATAGATCTATGAATAAAGATAGAAACGGAAATGAATATGAATACAGAGTTATGTTCAACTTTAGCTGCGACTGTCACCAGAAACCTTCTTATTTCTGCTGGAATAAACAAAATTACTAAACAACAGAACTCTGCAAACTAAAAAGGTAATCTAAATTTTGTATTAATGCAAATGTAAAAGGCCAAAACCAAAAAGATTGAAATATTACATTTCCTTCTTTAGATAATAAACCCAGTAAGGACAAGAATCATTCAAAATACAAAAGTGTAACTATACATTCCTATCGCTAAAAATATAGCATGAATTGAATAAGTTCAATGTTAAATGCTGAAAACATTGAGGCTAAGGGCCTTGGAGGCCGAATAAAAAACCCATGGTATTGACAGTAAATAAACTTATACAGTTTTGGAAAGAATCTCGCGAACGGAAAATGTACACAGTGTCAAGGCCATAAAACCTAGCTAGAGATAAAACTAAGGCTTGGGAAACTGAGGTATGAAAACCTCGTTGCCAAAATCTGTAGCAAACCCTTAAATTCAGGACCATTAATTAATTAAAAGCAGGTTGGCGATATTAAGTCCCAGTAACGGAGTGAGTACCTGGGAATTAGTAATGTCGAATCAGTAAGGACTCAGAAATAATCAAACCAGCGTAAATTTCGATCACAAGTCTAGGCGGTCACGCATGCCTGTGCAAAGAATTTGTAAGAGTTAGAAAATCAAAAGGGAAATCGGAATATGAAATAAGGACTAGACTTAATGAAAGAAACATACTAGGGTTAAATTTTAGTATTATCTGTATGTGTATACTTCCGTGGAAGAGCAACAATGGCACCCTGCGAAACAACCAAATGAAAAGAGTTAAACTACATTCGGTCTAGAATATTGATCAATAGGCTAAGATAACTTGCGGGTTCGCAAAACATCGACACTATTTACCTGTAAGAAGCCCGAGAAAGCTGTAGAGGAGCCGAAGGCACATACTCTGGGGTGCGAGACCAATCCTTTGCTTTGACCAAGCCAAAAAAATAAAGGCAAACAAAACTTATATCTTGACGACGGATGGCAATAGGAATCAGAAGTTGAATTAACGAGAAGCAAGTCGGATCTTAGGGCCAACAAGTAAAATGCAAAACAAAGTAAAAAAAAAAAAATCTCTGCAACCCTCGGAGGCCAAGACAACGCAAAAACTAAGATTCGGAAGTAGACAACGTTGAAAAAATGTAAGGGCATACTGTGATGAAGATATCTATAATGGAATAGGTGGAAACTGTAGGGAAAACTTTCGAAGCCATGACCATGAAGGTGGAGATGCAGAGCGTTGCAGTGGCAACCGAACAATGAATGGGACAGTTAGGATAGGGTAGTCATTACCCAAAACTAATTGAAACCCTTAAGTAAATCTGAGGCTTAGATTTCTTCCCAAGAAGATCGACGGTGGTAGGGTTTACAACTATCTATCTATTGGCCGTGCAGATCAAATCAAATAATTCCATTCCAGTGGTAAGTTCGACATATTACACATTAACCCTGCCAGACCATGAATGATTCCAAGACTCTTATGTATAACTTTAATGCAGCGAATAATATGCCAAACACTGCTCAAGATTGTGTAATAGTTTAATTGCCAGATTTGAAAATGGTATAGAAAAGTACTTTTTTCCAAGGAAAAAAGCGAACTTTTCATTAAACATAAAAAGTTACAAGTATATGCCAAAGGCATTTCGTTTGCTGTATGACGAAGTCATAGAGCTGCTACAAAAAGAACAGACCTTTCTGTGTCTCATAATCTGGCTTAAGGTCAGCTGAAAGGACGAATTATCAGTTTCGTTTTCAGCCCATTATGCACTCAGTACAAGCCAAAATAAAGTGATCCAACTGTGTATGTCCATTTACTATTTTCTGGGCTTCCTCTTAAGAGGAAAACAGCCCAAAGCGAAAATAGCAAAAGACATATTTCAAAAACTGTGTACGGATGATAGACATTAAGTGCATGGAGGTTGATCCGACACACGGATCTGTCCCTGATCTTCTTCCACTACTTTCCAACTACCCATAGCTTGCTATAAACCTTCTTTAGAAAGGGTATCCGCTGTACCGTTTCGCTCCCTGTAGATATGACCGATTGAAAATACATTAAAAGAGCTCTTTAAGGACATAATTTCTTCAAGCAAAGGTCTAAGCATATAACTGTGACATCTACTTTGTCCGTTGACCCAATTAACAACAGATAAAGAGTCTCCAAAGATCTGAACTGTAAGAATGTGCCTGTGAATAAGCCAGCATAGAAGGAGTTTTAAGGCTGAAAGTTCTGCATAATTATTTGTCCCTGTGCCTAGCCCTACAGATGCTTTTAAAGACTTGGTTTTGCTTAAATGTATGATCATTCCTGCTCCTGCTGTGTTGTTCTGTGAGGCTCCGTCGAAATATGCCCATGGAATCCCTTCTCGGATCTGTTCCTCCCTAATCTGCCTGGTGTTGCTTCCTTCCTCTGAATCTGGGATACTTTCAAGGATAGCAGAACTTTGAATTGCAATTGATTTAGCTGTGGTTTCCTTCTCCATGAAAATACTCCGATTTCTTGCAATCCATATTCCCCAGCATATGATAGGAGGAAGATTTCTCATTTTCCAACCGGGGTAGTTGCGCCACCATTTTTCCCAAACCTCCTGAACATTTCTCCCCTCCCATTCAATCCTTTTCCCTATGAGTTTCCCGACCTCTGCCCAGATTGTTTTGACGAAAGGGCATGCGAGGAATATATGGCTTATATTCTCGGAATCCGACTTGCATAGAGAGCATCTCCCCGGCCCTTGCTTGTACCTAGCTTGAAGCAAATCCCAAGTAGGAATTTTTCTTTTTAAAATGCACCAAAAGAATAATCTAGCCTTTGCTGGGCATTTTAGTTTCCAGATCAGCTTGTCCCACCATTCTGGTTCTCCCCATCCTTTTCTGTTCATTAAAAATTTATAACCGAATTTTGGGGAGTACGATCCATTTTCCGCGTGTGCCCAGACCAGCTGATCCTGTCTGTCCCTTAACCTTACATTGGACTGAGTTAGTTCCTCGGTGAATACCTTCCATTCGTTCCACCAGGATGGGCGAAGACCTAACTCTTCACCAGATTTCCAGGCTTGCCCCCAAATCGTTGAGAAACCAATTTTCTCAACTTGACTTAGATGCCTGATACCTTTGGATTCTAGATGTCTGATTAGACCTGGAGAAAGAGCATATTTTTCATTACATCCAACCCAAGGATCTTTCCCTATCTTCAGGTTTTCCCCATTCCCAATCTGCCATGCCAGCCCTTGTTCTATCACCTTGAAAGCCTCCACAGTGGCTTTCCACACCACCGAACCATTTTTCTCCTTCTTACTTTCCTTCCTTATCCATTCTTCTAGTGGTGTGGGGTCAATATATTTCCTTTTAACCACTTTTGTCCAGAGATTCTCCATTTTGATTATTCTCCATCCTGATTTTGCTGCCAGAGATGTACTGAAATCCGTAAGGTTTTTTATCCCCCATCCACCCCATTCTTTTGGTCTTGCTATTTTATCCCAGGCTACCCATGGAAGAACATATTCCTCCTTTGAGCCTGCCCAGAGGAACCTACTGCAAATCCTATTTATCTTCCTTAGAATCCCCTTTGGAACCCATGTTAATGCAGCCCAGTAGACTGGCATGGCTAGGAGCACTGATTTGATTAAAGTCAGTCTTCCTGCTCGGGAGAGCCATTTGTAACTCCATTGAGATATTCTGGATTCAGTTTTGGCCACCAGCCAGTTCCAATCTTGGTTCCTATATGCGTTAGGCTTCAGCCAAAATCCTAAGTATTTGAAAGGATTCTCCATGCTGTGTACTTCAAAGGGAAGTAGGACGGAGATCTGGTTTTTCTCATTTTTGTTTAAACCTTCAGTGATAAGCTGGGACTTTCTATAATTTATTTGCATTCCAGTCGCTTTCATGAACAGATCCAGAATATTTTTTAATTCCTTAATTTCATTCAGACTTCCATTTGTGAACAGTAAGATGTCGTCCACAAACAAGAGATGTGTGATAAACATGTTGACTGCTACTTCCAATCCTTTTACTGCTCCCTCTCTTTTGGCTGATCGAATCAGGTGACTCAGGCCTTCTGCCACCAAAAGGAAAAGCAGGGGCGATAAGGGGCACCCTTGTCTTAACCCCCTGAAGCTTTTGAAGAAAGGAGTGGCTGCACCATTTATTAGAATTGCAAAGTTTACATTGGAGATGCATCCCATTATCCATCTGATGAATTCATATTTAAATCCTAAATGGGTAAGTAGCATCCTTATATAAACCCAGTTTATTCTATCATATGCTTTTGATAAGTCAATTTTTATCATTGCTCCCTTTCTTTTCATTTGCTTGACACTGTGGATAGTTTCCTGTGCCACTCCTATGGCTTCATGTATTTGCCGACCATCCAAAAAACCAAACTGCTCATTTGTAATGCATCTTGAAAGAATTGGTTTTATCCTTACTGCTATCAATTTGGCAATGATTTTGTAAATACAGTTGCATAAAGATATAGGCCTGAAGTCTTCAAATGAGTCCGGATTCTCCTTCTTCGGGATAAGTGCTATAAAAGTTGTGTTGAAGGGGCTGTATACCTCTCCTTTCCTCCTAGACTCTTCCACTACCTCTGTTAGTTCTGTCCCAATTTGTTCAAAAAAATGTTGGAATAGCTCTATGGTCCATCCGTCCGGACCTGGGCTCTTATCTTTTGCCATTGATTTTATAACACTTTCTACTTCCTCCTTTGAGACTTCATACATTAGACTCTCTGCCTCCTCGTCCTCTACATATCTGGGGAAGCATTGGGCAGTCCTGATAATTTCTGCTAATGTGATTTCCCCTTGATCCGCAAACAGGCTCTGAAAGTGATTCCTCCCCAGGAGAGAAAGTTCCTCGAAAGTGTTAGCCTCTTCACCCTCCTCGTTTTTTAGCTTCCATATTGTATTTGCATTTTTTCGCCCTTTTGCATAGTTGTGGAAAAACTTCGTGTTTTCATCCCCAGCCTTCAGCCATATTGCCCTGCTCTTTAGCCTCCATTCCTCTTCTTTTGACAGTAGAATTTGGTCCCTCTGTTTTTCTAGCAGTAAAATTTTCTCTTTTGACTCCTGTGATTTGTAGCCGTCTGTCTCTGTACATTCCATCCTTTGGAGCTCTTCATTAATGAGGACTAAATCCTCTTTCTGTCTCTCCCTCCTTGACTTTGCCCATTCAATAGTTGCTTTTTTTAACTTTTTTAAATTTTCCATGAACAGAAAACCTTTCCCCTCCTGGGATCTTCCATCTGGATGGATCCAAGTTTCCTTGAATAGCTTTTCATAGGATTCCTCTTGCAACCATGTTGCATTGAATTTAAAAGGCGCTGCTGGTTTCCTAGGTAGTTTGGATAACTCTAGGAAGATCGGGAAATGGTCCGAGTTTCCCCCCTCTCCCACCCACTGCCGAAACATGGGAATACTGGCAGTCAAGTCTTCGCTCAAAAGAAATCGATCCAGCCTCTTTGCAATTCTGGCCTCTCCTACTCTTCGGTTCCTCCATGTGGGTTTCATTTTAATGAGATTTATGTCTATTAGATTATGAGAGGTTATGGATCTTTGAAAGAATTCTGATATCATATCTTCTCTAGCCGCCGGACCCTAGGTTTCGGCCCTCCCTAAAGAGAAGTTCATGTCTCCACCCAGAACCATGTTGCTTCTTCCCATTATATCTTTTGATAGAAGGTCGTTCCAGAACTCCATCCTTCCCTGACAGGGCCCATATATATTTACAATTGTAAGAGGAACATCAAGATCTGTATATTGAATCTCTGCTCCCATAGCACATTGCAAACCCCACTGATTTAAAATTCTCACTCTTCCTTCTTTGTACCCTATAGCCAATCCTCCCGAGTGGCCGATAGAGTCCATAGCACAGAACCGCCACCCCGGAAGTAGAGCTGTAAGAGCTTTTTCTACTTCAGCGCTGTTGCCTAAAGTTTCTTGCAGAAGGATATAATCCGGTTTCGAACTCAGCACCAGCTCCTTTAAGGCCAGTTTTTTGGGTTTACTGGCTAACCCCCTACAGTTCCAGGATAACAGGATCATTTAATTACTCTCTTGGGGGTTCACAGCTCTAAGCGCCCCATGAATTGTCATTCGTTTCCCATCTGCAACATCAATCTTTGCTCTAACCTTGGCATTAGATAAACTCGATTTCCTACCCCTCACTTTCTTTATTTGAGGAGAGGTTCGACCTATTCCTCCAAACGATCCTAGACGCTCAGGCTTTTTATCTAGGGATCTTAGGTTATAATGGCAGGTAAGGGAGGCCGAGACCGGTTTAGCTTCCTCAGGAAGTTCATCCTCACAGTTCAGATCAATGGAGGGGATGGCAGCCGTGATATTTTCAACAAAATTTTCAATATGTAATTGATCATCCAGCGGGCGTTTTTTAGTATTCAAACTAGTAATCAAGCAATCATCTTTAGATTCAGAAAGAGTTAAAGATGGGTTACTTGAGTCTAGTCTCATACCCGGAAGGTCTTCAGCTGGAGATGTACTCATGGAAGCTACAAATTCATTGATAGGCTTCTGAATCGGGCTTTCATTGACAGGCTCTGATCTAGGCGTTCTTTCTTTATCGGGTTCTGTTCCGTTCCTTCCATCCCTGCCGGGAGAGCTGACTGGGATCTGTTCTAATTCCTTCTCCCCCAGCTGATATTCCACCTCCATCGACTCCGTCACCGGGTTCTTCTTTATTTCCAATTCCTGAACATGATGTTCCTGATCCGCGTACATGCCTTCATCCTCCGGCGGTTTCTGGTTTTTTCTTCTGCGTTTCCCCAAGGGACAGTCTCTTGCTAGATGTCCGTAGACATGGCATCTATGGCATCTGAAAGGGAGATGCTCATAGTCAAGAATTTGCTCGAAAACATATTCTCTGTACTGGATGTTTATCTTTTCCGCCAGTCCTCCCCTGGGGTTTAGATTTACCAGTATCCGGGCCATCGCCATATTTTGGGTTTGAAGAAATGACATGTCCGCCTCCAGAAAGGTGCCCAGCCTGTTCCCAATAGACCTAAAAACCGATTCTACCCAGAGGAATGAGGGCAATCCTGGGGCTCGCACCCAAACTGTAAATGTATTTGTCCTTTCATGCATAGCATCAAACATTGGGCTCCATCTCTTGAATAAAATTGGATAATTGCCAAAAGCCCAGTTTCTCGCCATCACCCAGTCCGCCGCTTCTTTATTTTCAAATCTCACCCTGAACCATCCTTTTGCCAGAGCCGCGACCTTGAATTATTTGACTAGATCCGTCTGCCATACCTGCTCTCCTCATTTTTTAATGAATTGAGTTGTATGCTTCTTCCCCCTCGCTCTTCCAACTAGGGTGCATTCGGCCACTTCTATTGCCTCCTCCACCTGAACATCCATACCCAACACTAAGTTGTCTTCAATGTCCTTCTTCTTAATGGGTTTCGATTTTTTCCTTTTCTCCCCTGACTTATTTACCACCAAACCCTCCTCCCCGGCCTGAGTGTTTACGGTCTTCTGGGGTACCCCTTCTTGCTGGTTTGAGGACGTCCTCTGCGTGCTAATTTTTGGATCTGCATCGCCTCCTGAAATTTTCTTTAACCCACCTATAGGTTCATGCACCTCTTCGAGTCTCTCATTGCCGGATCTAATGAGACTGGATCTCGGATCCACATACTCTCCAGTTTCAGTAGTAGTCGCAGCTGGGATCCGGCTAGGGTTTACTAGATTCTCGGCATTAACGGGTCTAATAACTGCTGGGCCTCGTTCACTATCTGCATTGGTTCGGATCCCTCGGGCCGCCCCCAAGTTTACAATATCCTCAAGTCCCCCTGAACGTATCGAGCTCGAGATCAAACCCTTCCCTCTCCTTCCTTGAATTAGCCGAGGGATAGCGCAATGACTGTATTCATTCCTTAAGCTCTCCTCCTGAAGCCCCTTTGAGTCGGATTTGCCTTGCACCTCCGGATCAAGTCTTTCTTCCAGCGAAACTCTAGGGCTTGTATTGTAAACAGTTCCTTCCACAGAAGGCTTCACACACCCTTGGCTGCCTACTGCCCCGAAATACCAATCCACATTTTGAGCTGTAAGCTCCTTCCCCCAAACAGAAAGTATGTCCTCCGGCGATGGTTCTAGGTCGAGAGCCTCCCAATGTTTAACCATGGTTAAAACTTGCATGCAAACCCTAGAAACCGCCAGCGGCTTGTTCCTCGCTAAACGAAATAGATCGTGACTTCCGGTTCCGGTGCCAGCACATGGGTATCAGACCTTTTGGATGGAAACCCTTTTCCCACCTAGAAACCCTATTAAAAAAACCCCGCCTGTCACAGTCTTGTCTTCCTTCTGTCTATCGTTCCATGGCTTCCACGTTGTCTTCGTTCGTACTGACACCTTCCCACATCATTCCTTCCAGCTCCTGCCAGGTTCTACGCCCTTGGCCAAGGCGGCCACGCCTACCCTACCCTGGCATCAACCTGTGATCTCCATACACGTATCAAAAATGCAGATATGCTGACAGGTAATATCTCTATAGAATGGGATGGGTAATTAACCCCGAAAATACTTCTATATTACCAAATTATTTGAACAATCATAAGGTTTTTGATATGTGAATCGAATATGGTTTTTACGTGTAAGGTTAAATGAGTTAGAGTTTGAATATCATGATGATAAATATGGCCTTAAAGTTTTTGATGTAGATAAAGGGTAAAAGGTTAAAGTTAAATTTTAAATTTTTTATTTTTCTATCTGTGGGAGTATGTTACAAATGGTATCAGAGCAGCATTCGCATGTTGGGACCCTATGGGTCACCTAAAATGATAAATTGTGTGTAAATGATGCATAGTTAAGGAAGCATAACATGATATGTTATGAGAAGAAGGTAAACACAAAAACCAGCCCAGAACACCGAGGAACCCCAACCATGACTAGAAATGAATCTTGAGATGTGGATTCAGCTAAGTTTGGATCAGCACCAACAAACAAGTAGACTACTGGAGGAGCAAAAACATCAAAATAGCATTCTGTTAAATACAGTGCAGAAGCTACAAGAAGAAATGGTGCGGGTTGAAAGTGATAATGAGCGTTTGATGCAAGAACCAGAAAGGATACTTAAGAGTCTCTCGGATAAGAAGAATCAGGGTATGGAACAACCCAGTCCTCATAGAGACATGCAGGAAGGTAACGAGTAACAAGCAAGGGACAATACCACTAAAAGAATGGAAAGAAGTCAGTTGCAGCGGAGTAATAAAAATAAAAATTACGATGAGGATGAGTCAAGTAATGTGTCGGATCAACAAGAAGTTAAGCAAAAGAAAGTGGAGCTGCAAGGTGAGTTTCAAAAAATAAAACCACCTACGTTTGATGGAGTAGAGGAAGAGGTGTCTGAAGCATGGTTGATAAATATGAACAAGTATTTTCAAGTTTACGAATATAGCAGCAATATTAAATCCAGATTGGCCATCTATCAGTTCAGGTAGAAGGCCACATTGTGGTGGGAGGAGGTTAATAATGTCCGCAGTACTGTTGATCAGGACCTGACTTGGGATTTGTTCCAGCAATATCTTAAAGATAAGTACTTAACCAAGTGCTTCTATGACGATAAATCTAGGGAGTTTCATGATTTAAAACTAGGACAATTGATGATGGATGAATACATTACCAAGTTCACTTCTTTACTTCATTACGTTCCTTATTTAAGGGACGAAAAGGCTAAAGTTCAGTAGTTGCTGAGCAGTTTGCCGACTCATATGAAGGAGCGAATTGAGTTTGTGAATCCCAAAACCATCGATGAGGAAATCTGGAAGGCAAGAATGCGATATCAACAATCTAAGGCAAAAGGAGAGCTGGGTAAAAGCTGGCAGTGAAAGAAAGAACAAAAAGGCAGCTCAAGTTTCAAGAAAAAAAAAACCGATAATTTCAAAAATGTCGCTAGAAGTTAAATAAGAAAATTTTTTGGTATAAATCATCAAATAATACGATGGCCTACGGATGATAGACCCACGAAAGCTTCCAGCAAGCCAGATAAAACAAAAAATCAGAAACCACCCCTACAGTGCTGGGGGTGTGGTGACGCTCACTACTACAGGAATTGTCCACAGCGAAGAAGGAGCGAGGAAGTTACCAACTTACAAGAAGCCTCAACAGTAGGAGATGTAGCCAGAAATATGCCCAGAATTAATGCATCCATGGAGGATAGTTAGGCAGATTACCAACCGACAATGATAGAGTTGGAAGGTAAGCTACTCTCTTAACCTGTTTCAATTTTGGTAGACTCAGGTGCAAGCTTAAGCTATGTAAGTCCAAAATTAGTAGATATTTTTAAATTGCAAAGTCAGAAATTCAGAAATCCATGGCTGGTACAGTTAGCCACGGGAGAAAAAAGAAATTTTTGTGCCAACATCCTGAACTATACACTAGAAATTAGTGAACAGAAGCTAACGATAGACCTGAATATATTACCCCTAGGATCTTACGATGTGCTAATTGGCATGGATTGGTTGTAAAGGCACTAGACGTTATTGTATTGTAAGGAAAAAGTTATATATTACAGAATGCACGATGGAACTCGTAAGGAAACTCAATGTATAAATAAACCCCTATAGTTGTGTCCTATTACAACATCTCAAATGAGTAAGTGCATAAGGAAAGGATGCTAGTTATATGTCATTCAAGTGGGTCTTACTAATTCCAAAGAAAAGACTCCGATGATGGAAAACAATCCGATAGTGCAGGATTTTATGGACGTATTTCCAGAGGAAATACCAGGTTTGCCACCAAGAAGGGACATTGATTTTAATATAGGATTCATACCTGGAGCATCATCGATTTCAAGGATACCATACCGAATGAGCATACTAGAATTTACTGAACTGAAGATGCAGTTACAAGAACTATTGGATAAAGGGCATATTCGACCAAGTGTATCCCCTTGGGGAGAACTAGTGCTATTTGTAAAGAAGAAAGATGGAACCATGCAAATGTGCATGGACTATCGACAACTCAATAAATTTACTGTAAAAAATAGATTACCTCTACCGTGGATTGATGATCTGTTTGATCAGGTGAAGGGAGCTACCATATTCTCAAAGATAGATCTAAGGTCGAGATTCCATCAAATTCAGATAAAAGACAAAGACATTTATAAAACTACTTTTCATACCAGATACAGACACTACGAGTTTGTAGTGTTACCATTTAGATTGACTAATGCACCAGCAACCTTTATGAGGCTGATGCATGGTATATTTCACCCCTTTCTGGATAATTTTGTGTTGATATTTATTAATGAAATTTTAGTTTATTCCAAGAATGTAGAAGAGCATAGAGAAAATTTATGGATAGTGCTGGAGATGTTATGAAAGCATCAATTGTACACTAAGTTCAGCAAGTGTGATTTCTTCAAGGAAGAAATACAGTACCTTGGTCATGTTATTTCTGCTGAGGGAATCGTAGTTCACCCAGAGAAAATTAGGACGATTATGGAATGGAAGGTACCCCAAAATGTGGCAAACATCCAATCCTTTATGGGTTTGGCTGGTTATTATCGGCGGTTCATTGAACGATTTTCAAAAATTTCCTTCCCAATTACTTCCTTACAAAGGAAGGGAACAATATTTAAATGGACGAAGGAATGTCAAATCAGTTTTGAAAAGTTAAAACTCTTATTTACTACAGCTCCAGTGTTGAGAGTAGATTATCCCAATAAAGAGTTTGAAGTTTGCACAAATGTGTGTAAAGAAGGAGTTGGGGCAATTCTGTCATAATATGGTAAATTAGTTGCTTATGAATCACGGAAAATAAAAAAGCATGAACAACAATACTCAACTTATGATTTGGAGCTGACAACATTAGTGCATTCACTCTGGGTATGGAGGCACTACTTGCTTGGAAAGAGATTTGTACTCAAAACTGATCATAGCAGCTTAACCAGTTATTTTAAGCAAGCTGACCTTAATTCTCGCCAGGCAAGATGGAATGCCTTCCTAAGCGAGTTTGACATTGATATGCAACATGTGAAGGGCAAGTAGAATAGAATAACAAATGTGTTAAGTAGAAAATTGCATGGTGTTTCTGAATTGTATTATAATCAAATTGAATGTAATCTTTTGGAACAAATAAAAACAGAAGCTAAGAAGGATCCTAAATAACAATTTATGTGGCAACAAGAAGAAGAGTCTAGGAAATGAGGAAAATCTGCTGGATACATAATTAGTAGGTATCAGTTGCTAACTTTTAAGGAGAGGATTTATGTCCCAAATCGAATGGAATTGAAGGAACTGATCCTAAATGAATACCACAGAAGTAACTATTTTGGACATCCAGGGTATCAGAAAATGCTAACAGCAATAAGGAGGAATTAATTCTGGCCAGGTATGCAAAGAGACATTGCAGAATATCTAAACAAGTGTTTGGAGTGCTAGCAAGTGAAGGTGGAGCATCGAAATCCAGCCGGATTAATGCAGCCTATACTGGTACCTGAATGTAAGTGGGAAGTTATATCCTTAGACTTCATTATTAGCTTACCAAAGTCAAAGAAGCATAATGACTCCATAATGGTAGTGGTAGATCAACTAAGAAAACCAGCGCATTTTATACTAGTAGTCCACTTATAAGACAATGCAAATAGCAGACAAATTTATGCGAGAAATCTTTAGACTACATCGTATCCCAAAGACTGTCATTTCTGACAGGGATGTGAAGTTCAATTCAACATTTTGGAAAACGTTATTTATAGGATTTGGAACACAAATTAATTTCAACACTGCTTATCATCTTATCATCCACATACATATGGACAAAATTAGCGAGTGAATCAGATCCTGCAGGACATGTTACGGATGTATGTAATGTAGCAGCCCACTAGGTGGGAAGAATATCTGCACCTAGTAGAATTTGCATACAATAACCACCATCAGGAATCCCTTAATATGAGTCCGTTCGAAGCATTTTATAGACAACAATGTCGAACTCCCATTAATTGGAGTAGCCGAGAAACCAAGTTAATGCTTGGACAAGAAACGTTAGCTGAGATGGAGTCAGAAGTAAGGAAGATCAGGCAAAATTTGAAGGCAGCTTAGGATAGACAAAAAATGTATGTAGATAAGAAAAGGACTTATCGTGAATTTGAGGTGGGATAACATGTGTACATAAGGATCAAACTAAAGAAAATCACTTTAGGGTGGGCCTCTTGTGCCAAGTTGGCTCACAGGTTTTGTGGGCCTTTCCAAATATTGGAGAGGGTAGGACCTGTGGCTTATCGATTAGAACTGCCCAATCACGTACAGGTACACAACATATTTCATGTATGGTTACTAAAGCAATACGTACATGACCCAAAGCATGTAATTCACTGGAAAATTATTCAGGTAGGATATGAATACAATACTTGATTACAAATGTTAAAGTTTATGAGAAACTAATTCAAGGTTTTTTGATTGCATGTCGAACCAGACAGTGAGTTTCTGGTCGAGCCTCAGGATATAATCGACTGGAGAGAAATCATGCTACATAGACAAGTCATCACCCAGGTTAAGGTGCAGTGGAAGCACTTTGGCCCAGATGAAGCTACCTGGGAGGACGAAGGCTTTGTTTGGGATGCTTACCCAGAACTATTTACTGAAGTAGAATGAGAACACTGAGGACGATGTTCACTTCCAGAGGGGGAAGCTATGACAACTGGCTTAAGGTCCAACTAATGATTTCATTGTTTTAAGTTAAGGAAATTAAGACATTTATTATTTCATGACAATAATTACTGGATAAATAGAAATTAATTTTTGTTATTTAAATAAAATTAAGTATTAGAAAGTGGTTCTATAAAATGGTAAAAGACTGATGTGAAAGTATTCCAAGAAACTGAGAAGTAGTTGAACTGAAAACACTTCAGACAGTTACCCTGCCCTTTGAGGATAAAGGTGCACTTTAGTGAGGGAGAGGGGTTTTGTCCGGTAACTAAGGGGAGGAAATTGAGTGGGAATTCCTGAAATGGTAGAGACCATTGGAATCACTCCGAATTTCTGATTGTTTCTGGCGTAGAAGACTAGACTGGTAGTCCCAAGGTCTTTTCCAAAACTGCTGTCAACTCACTTGACACAGGTGTGGAGCACGGGGGAGAGACGAGGACGTAAATTCCTCTCTTGAGGAAGGGAGAAACATCAGCAGTATCTGAGAATCAGATATGTGAATGAATTTTGTTGATTATACAAGTAGCTAGTTATCTTTATTTGGTTGATTTTTTTATTGGAAGGAAAGTGATGTTGATGAGTACCAACAATTATATAAATATTTGTTGGAGTGGTTCAACCGATTTTTCGGCCACTGCAACTCTATTGGATTTCAGTGTGCAATGTGTCTCTTCATAAATATTTGTTTGTGGACTTTTGCACCATGGGAAAGACCAAATCACACAAAGTCTTCAGGGCCAGTTTTTCTTTATTAAAGAGAATTTAGTTTAGAATTATGATATTCTAATGGAGTTAGTCAAGGACTTCTCTCATTCTAATAAATTAGTGCTCTTTGTTGGGAAGTAACTAGTTCATGGTTGTTTGCAATGTGAATATAATTTTTTTTAGAAATGTCTATTATCATATATTTCATGTTTTTGTACATGGTGTAATATTAATTAAAAAATTTGAAATTTTTTATTGATTTAAAAATATCATATTGAAGAAAATTAATATTTTTTTATTTTTATATATGTAATTTAAAATGAAGTTGGCAATTTAACTTCTTAACCTTTTAGTATTGAAATAAGTGTTCATTTTATTAATAGAAATTAATTTCCATACATTTTTTTTTAATTTAGTGTGGATTAGACATATTTTTTAAACACATTGAACTAATTTTTAAGTCAAATAACTAATGTCTTTCAATTTTTTAAAATGAGACAATAATTTCAGATATAATTCCTAATATTTTCTTATATACTAGATAATTTATTTTCGAGATGAATGTAATTTCTTTATTTATGGAGAGAATTGATTTTTTTATGAAGTTATAGTGTATTTTCTTTGTTTTTATGTTTCAACCTCTTAGTATTTACTATAAATTTGTCATGCTTATTTTGTGGATTTAGAAATCAAAATGAATTTATCAGATACTTACAAACTTCCTAACTAAATTATGTTGGAAAATGAGCATTAACCATAGATGTAACTTGTCTATTATGGAGATTTTTTTCTAATATAGACTTTGTTATACTCATGACCATGCACAGCCTCTTCTAAAACAATATTCACATATTATTTAGGAAAAAACCAAAATTTCTCTCCATTAAAAAGCTTTAATGGTTGGACAACATTAGAGAACCTAAAAGCAAGGTAAAATAAGTTAGAAACAAAATCATAAGTTAAAAATAATATGATTTAGATTATTTGAGAATTCTTTATGGATAACCATGACTTTTTTTTTTAAAGAGAATAAGAAAACACCAACATCGAAATAACCATTTTTATTTTTATTAATATTTTCTCAAAATAATTTTTTAAATTTAGTAAAAAAATTATAAAAATAAATTTTTCTTCTCTTATTTCAAAAAATAGACAAATGCTCCATATATTTATTTAGTCAATCTCATAGAAATTTTGTTTTCTTAAAATTATATCTAAACATTTAGTTTATAGCTATAAATAAACTAATTTATATTTACTACCATAAATCCACATTTAATTTTAATATATTATAAATTTTTATAAATCTATATCAAATTCCTATAATAATACTTAAGATATTAACTGTTATTACAGTAAATATTTCTTATAAAATTTGATTAATATTATTTTCATAAATGTTTTAAAAAAACATTTCTAACCACAATAATACGATTGAGAAAAGAAAAAAAACATTTAACTTCCTTTCATAATATGAAAGACGAATTTTTGTATCGTCAAAGTTATTCCAGAGGAACTTTTATATCGTCAAAGTTATTCTAGGACTCTATGGGCTTTTAATGCAGGTTAGGGGTTTCATACATATCATCATAAGGAGAAACTTTTATAACGTCAAAGTTATTTGAGGACTTTATGAGCTTTTAATCTCTTTTATTTTTTATTTTTTATGTTTCATACATATCATCATAAGGCTTCTGATTCATGAAGGAGATGCGATTTTATGGTGTCAAAATTCACCTACGATTCGGGAGGGGATTTTATATTTGAAATATATATATATATATATATATATATATATATATATATATATATATATATATATATTTAAAAAAATTAAATTAAAAAACATAATATATTATTAAAATTGATTTAAATATACAGAAATTTATTTAGGAATTTATTGGATAAATGCAATTTTCTATTGTTAAAATTAATTTATAATAGAATGGGACTAGATGAGTTTAAGGATACTTGGGATTTCAATGATGGGATTTTGTACTATTCAAATTTAATTAGATTATAAAGGTTTTTTTTTTAATTTAGTTAGACTATAAAGGTTTTTATTTAGGGAACTCAATCATATTTAAGAAGAAGTTGATGTATTATCAATTTATTTAAAATATGTTGATAAAATTAACATTCTAAAAATTCATTTATAATTTGGAAGTGACTATGTTAGCTTTATTGCATATTAGGGAATGATTATAAGATTATCCATAACCAAGGGGGTTTAATTATATTCAAGCTTATTCTGTATTACAAAAATAAACTTTTAACTTGTAATGATCCTTTTAATTGAATGATCTGGAGATCAAAATTAGGTTAAAAGATGAAAGTGCTCGTAATCTCCCAAAACCACTGTCAAGTCACAGTTTTCATTGTCTTGATTCCAATAATGCTTGAGTTTCCTCAATCTGATGTAGTATGACAAATTTATGATGTTCTAAATTTTTTCACCAACAACAAAAAAATCTGCAGGTAGGCTAACTCGGCTGCTGACTGGACAGTCCGTATTACTGATGTCAGATGGCATTAGCATGCCAACAGGGCATATGAAATTCCAATCATAGTTCGCCAAGTTTCGACTCTGTATAGGATGTGGTGGTACTGTTTGAGTGGTACATGGTGTTTTGGGTGGCCCAATAAGAGGCCTCCACATGGCCCAACCAGAGGCCACCACATTTCGTCTCGTTATTGATAAAAAAAAATTAACAGACCTGAAGGCCTCGGTAGGGATCAAACCTACAACCTGTTGCACACAAGTTCCATGCCCTATCATCTTTCCATCGGGATGGTTCTTACCATACTATGGTCTCGAGTTATATTTCAATTCAACATATTTGTGCTTTGGGGAGAGGGGTTGGGCGTTAGCACTCGCCCCTAGTCATGTTACTGCCCACATGACCTTGGATTGGAGCTGCAACGAATGATCTAGGTGGCTCTAGAGACAGGGTCAAAGAGGGCTTATGAAAGCTCAAAAAATCAAAGTGACAGAAACATGGCAAACCCAATTTCAGGTTGAGGATCTCATTGTCCTGATCACAACAGTGTGAACGATTCGTCAAACCGAGTTCGTATGAAAATGTTAGAGATGGTTAAAGTTCTAAGGTTCACTAGATGAATTGACAGGTTAAGGAAAGAATTACACAGAAATATGGCCAACTCCGGCCGGATTCCGGGCGAATTTGTGGGACCGTTAATTTGACTCCTATGGTAAAAAAATAAGAAGTTTAAAAATGTATGGTTTGTTAAATAAAATGAAAAAATATATTAAAAAAAGGGATGGCGGGCCATCAACCCCGCCACCCCCATCGGACTTTAATATAACAAAAAAAAATTAAAATGGGGCGGCGGGCCATGACCCCCACCGCATCCTTCACCACATCACATTAAAACTTATATATTCAAGTGGTTGGGTCGAGCTGCTTGGGAGGCAGACCTGCCCACCACAACAACTACCATATATATATGTCGACCCTTACAAGGTGTTGGGCTGGGGCCGTGGGTTGTGGACACTGCCCAATGGGTTGGGCTGGGGCCGTGGGTTGTGGACACTGCCCAACCAACATAGCACCAAAATAAACTTAAATCAAAACAAATGCAACAGTATGCTGCCGAGGGGATTCAAACCCCATCCTCTTCTGGAAGAGTCGAAGGCATTACCAATGGGCCAGAACAACCTCTTGGTAAATTTTGCTCAAAAATTTCTATATAACCTCATTTTTTCAATGCATCGAAAGGGGGAGAACAGAATGAAACGAAAGCCAGAATTGGGCACACAGTTCGAGGAAGAGGAGGTAGAATGGTGGCATGAATTTCGAGACGAAGAATATTCCTTTGATGCCTAGAGATTCCCTAGGGAGGTAAAATTTATTTTTATCAGAATATTTTCAAGTTTACAGTAATTTTTCTCAGATTTTCACAGGGAACGTAATGGTGATATCAGATTCACCTTTTCAACAGTAGTTTTGCTGATGCCTTGTGGAGGAGAATCTTCAGGAATCTTGAGGGAATCTTTCAGATTCCTTGGAGGCCGAAATTCGTCGATGTCAGAATGAGGTCAACTTTATACTCATTATTCTTAGAATTTCATAAGGATGTCAATGGTGAGATCAGATTCTTGTTTTGAGTTGCAGATTTTCAGATTCCTTGTGGAGCAGCATCTTTGAGGAATCTAAGGGGATTCTAAAAATATTCCCTATGGCCCAAATTTCAACAGTGTCAGAATTTAGAAAATTGACAGTCGATCCTACACCTCTCGGTGACATGAATTCAGTGGTGTAGTTAGATTTTCCATATGAGCCATATATTTTTCAGCCATTTTCCACAATGCGATGACAGTGTTGGATTTTAGCATGCAGACAGTCGATTTATTGCCATTCAACATCACGTTTGTGATGCTACATTCAGATCTCGCAATTGAGCATCCTAATATTTAGCTAGCATTAGACTTGAGGTATATGAAGTTTTGTTGACATGTACTTCATTGATTATTGTTGTAGGATGCTTTATGTCATGTTGATTCCTGCTTGATGTATGATGCAAAATCTTCATGTTATTTTGCTGTTGTTGATTCCAGCTTGATGTTTGATGCAAAATCTTTATGTTTTATTGATGTGATATGTATTGATCATGGATGGTGATTTATGTTGTGAGATACCTTTGTTTCCTTAATGGCGGGATACTCTTTGCCACCATGTGTGAATTTTTCATGCTGATAGGAGGTTTGTGATGAGTGAGAGTTCCTTGTAACATAACATTCCGTGGAGATAATTTGCCACTCATGTTGAGGAATTTCCTTGTATGACAAGTCAACAACATCCATTTACATTATCACTAGTTACAACACTAAATGAAGCAGCCAACACCATCGAGACATCGAGTCCCAGAGACGTAGTCCACACTGGACGAACTTCATTATTAAATGGCTTCCAGTTTTGTCGTATGATTTTTTACATGTGTTCCTCTTGATTATATCTGTATGTGTTCATTAATTATTTTGATAAGATGGAATTCTAACACATTAACTGAAGTAAAAGGTCTTGGTTAAAAGGGTATCAGAAATTTACCCAGATCAAGTGGTATCAGAGCAGTCTTCTTGCTCATGTGAACTGCAAGTGTGAACCATTGAACGTGCAGCAATGTAGGATGTCAAAGACATGTACGAGACCATGCTCATGTTGTCTGAGAAAGAAGACACGTTGTATGATGCCTATGAAAAATAGGTTGCAGATAACACTGAGTTGAAAATGATTCTACAAGAGGAGAAGGAGAACAAGTAGAACTTACAGCTTCAATTGCAAGCCACAATAGAGGCATTGGAAGAATTGAAGCATAACAACCAAAGTGTTCAAGCAGATTGTCATGCATTAAATACCCTTCTACAAGAATAGAATAAGGATAAGCCGCAATTGCAGCTTCAGATACAAGCCGCAAAAGAGGCATTAGAGAAAGTGAAGCGCAATGAAGGATCAAAGAATCCCTCTTCACATGTTTCAAAGTCAATAACTGAGGTAAATAGTTGTGATCATTCTTGTGTTTCATCTTCACATGCTATTATTTCTATTGGAAATGTGGAGATCCCCATTACAGGAACTAGCATGACACTCCTTACCAGGATGGGGTACAAATGAGGAGGACTTGGCATTCATGACCAAAGCATAACTCAGCCATTGGAGGTTGTGCAGAGACCTTGCTACACAGTTTTGGGATACACTGAAGGAGAATTTTCAAAGGTGTATGAAGCTTCCACGACATTTATGAAACCATCGAGGAGAGAGAATGATGGTAACACTTCACCATCATCCCAAGGAAGTGCATGTCGCAATAGAAGAGCTGAGACAAGCTCTCATCACCATGATCGTGCCAGAGATAAACCTGGAAGGTATAACAAGTCTCGATATTCAGAAGTTCATTTTGATTATAAGCATGTTGCTAATCTTGAACATAAATCATGGCATAAGAAAAATTTCCGTGTTTGTGGTTTACATAACCATGTCATTGCTGAGTGTTGGAAAATAATGGAAGCACAAAGGAGGATGAGGCATGAAAAACCTTCTCCACAGCAAGGAAATAAATTGGTTAAGCAGGTATGGAAGAACAAGACTCATTGAATTTATTGCAACCGAAGTGGTCATCAAAGAGCCACATGTTCGAGGCTCCATCCACAACATCACCTTAAGGATGAAGCATCGGTGCATGAACCAGTTGAAATGATTTTTCAACAAGCAAGTGCGCCATAGGGAGATGATCCGCTCACTTTGATAAGTGAAAGATGGTTTTTCTAGATGTGGTAGTTTGTTACGACCTTTTTTTGTAAATCATGTGTTGCATTTTTTAACTGTAAAAGTGATGATGTGTTTTCCATCGCTTGTTGAACAACCATGATATTTTGGCCTTATTTTTTAAATCATGTGATGCATTTCTTTCATGAAAAAGCGATGATGTGTTTTCCATGACTTCGAAATGCAACAATGATGTTTTTGGCCTTGTAATGATAGCTGGGGTGTGATTTACATTTGATGTAAACCTGACCATTGAGTATGTAAAACTTGTGGCAAGTATGGAAATGCTTGGGTCATAGTTGGTCATAATTTGAGCATGTAATTTGCAGGAGATTATATTATAGGTTTGCAGAGGATGTAGGTGGCGGCTCATCGCTTAAGGCTCTGAAGAACAAACGTGAAGCAGATGGAAGGGTGACCTTTTTTAGGAAACTTGTGGTGAAGACATTGTACACAGAAGTTGCAGATTATTGTAGATGATTTTGCAAGACCAAAAGCTCCTCCGTGGGGAGGAATGATCGAGGTGGCTCCAGAGACACACACAAGACAAAGAGGGCTTATGAAATCTCAATAAATGAAAGGGACGCAAATGTGGAAAACTCAGTTTCAGGTTGAAGATCTTATTGTCCTAATCGCAACGCTGTGAATGTTTTGTCAAATCGAGTTTGTATGTGAAAGTTAGAGCTGGTAAAATTTCTAAGGTTGTCTGGATGACTTAACAGGTTAAGGAAGATGTAATTTCGCAGAAATCCGGCCACCGACCATCTCCGACCGGATTCCAGGAAAATTTGCGGGACTGTTAATTTGAATCCTTCGGCCAAAAAATGAGAAGTTTAAAAATTTATGGTTTGTTAAATAAAATAAAATAAAATATATTAGAAAAAGGGATGGCGGGCCATGACCCCCGCCACCCCTGTCAAAATTTAATATAACAAAAAAAATTAAAATGGGGTGGTGGGCCATGACCCCCACCACACCTTCCACCACATCACATTAAAATGTATGAATTCAAGTGGTTGGGTCAGATTATTTGGGAGGTGGACTTGCCCACTACAATAGTTCCCATATATATATGCCGACTTTTACAAGGGGTTGGGTTGGGGACATGGGTTGCGGATCCCGCCCACCCAACATAGCAACAAAACAAACTTAAATCAAAACGAATGCAACAGTATGACACCAAGGGTATTCGAACCTCGTCCTCCTTCGAAAGAGCTGGAGGCATTACCAATGGGGGATAACATTCTCTTGGTAAATTCCGCTCGAAAAATTATATATATCCTCATTTTTCTAGTGCATCGAAGGGGGAGAACAAAATGGAATGGAAGCTAGACCCTGGAACGTAGTTCAAGGTAGAGGAGGAAGAATGGTACCATGAATTTTGAGGTGAAGAATATTCCTTTGATGCCCAAAGATTCCCTAGAGAGGTAAAATTTATTTTTATCAAAATATTCTCAAGTTTACAGTCGTTTTTCTCAGATTTTTGCAGGGAACGTAATGGAGATATCAAATTTTCCTTTTCCATAGTGGTTTTACAGATTCCCCATGGAGGAGAATCTTCAAGAATCTTGAGGGAATATTTCAGATTCCTTGGAGGCCAAAATTCACCAGTGTCAAAATGAGGTCAACTTTATACTCATTCTTCTTATAATTTCTTAAGGATCTAAATAGTAAGATCATATTGCTATTTTGAGTTGCATATTTTCAGATTCCCTATGGAGAAACATCTTTGAGGAATCTAAAAAGGTTCCCTATGACCCAAATTCCGACAGTGTCAGAATTCAAAAAATTGAAAATCGATCCTACACCTCTCGATGGCATGAATTCAATAGTGTAGTTAGATTTTCCATATGAGCCATATATATTTTGGCCATTTTCCATAATGGGATGACAGTGTCAGATTTCAGCATGCGGACAGTCGATTTCTTGCCATTCGATGCCACGTTTGCGATGGTGCATTTAGATCCAATGATTGAGCAACCTTTTCTTCAGCCAACATTAGAGTTTAGATATATGAAGTGTTGTTTCCATGTACTTCATTCATTATTGTTTTAGGATTCTTTATGTGATGTCGATTCCTGCTTGATGTATGATGCAGAATATTCATTTATTTTGTTGTTGTTGATTCCTACTTGATATCTGATGTGTAATATTTATGTTTATTTGATGCGGTATATATTGATCATGGATGGTGATTTATGTTGTGAGATCCCTTTGTTTCCTCGATGGCGGGATACTCTTTGTCACCATGTGTGAATTTTTCCTGTTGATAGGAGGTTCGTGATGAGTAAGATTTCCTTGTAATGGAACGTATCCTAGAGAGAATTTTCCACTCATGTTGAGGGCTTTCCTTGTATGACAAGTCAAAAACATCCATGTACATTATCACCAGTTACAACACTCAATGAAATGGCCAACACCATCGAGACACCGAGGCCCAAAGGCGTAATCCACACTGGACGAACTCGGTTATTAAATGACTTTCACTTTTGTCGTATGATTGTTGACATGTGTTCCTATTGATTATATATGCATGTTCTCATTAGTTCTTTTGATAAAATTTAATTCTAATGTATCAGTCGATGTAAAAGGTCTTGATTAAAAGTGTATCAGAAATTTACCCGGATCAACGAAGGAGGGGAAGAGACCAACCCCAACCTCTGATCTCAACACTTGGCATATTTCCAGGGTGGAAGGCGTTGGTGCTAGAAGAGGTGGCTTTTTATTGACAACTCTAGTTCTTTCTCATTTAATTATCAACCTGGGGTAAGTCTTTTTATTTCAAGGGTGTTGGCACAATATATGCAAGTCAGGTCGTCTAAAAAATGTTCCTTGTCACTTATGAGGAAGAATTTGCTAACTTCCTAATTTTTCTTATCCTATGAGGGGTGGTTTTGATTGGTTTTTAACCTAAGATTTAGGAACAATATTTTTCATCTATCTAATGGAATTAAACAATAGTCTAACTGAACCGAACAACAATCTAGAGAAATCAAGCATCAGTTGAATTGAATTCAACAACGATCTAAATAAATTGAACCAGAATGGAATTGAATGGAACAATAGTCTAACTAAGCTAAACAGTAATGGAATTTAATTGAATCAGCAGTCTAGCTAACTGAGAAGTAATGGAACATCGACATAACTAGCTGAGCAGTAATGAAACAACAGGATAACTAAGCTGAACAGTAATGGAACAACAGTATAACTGAAGCGAATTAAATAAATTGTACAACAAATATTTAAGTAATTTTGAAATGGAATTCTCTTTATGACTTAATTAATCAACATTGATCGATGGTTGAACGCTTTGTTATGCTAAAATAAGAATGCAATTCATAAAGACAGATAATATTGAAATCAACTTATTGTATGATATGTAACTCAAATGAAATGGTATTAAAAGAATTGTAACTATTTACTGATAATGAACTATTGTCGTAAGTCAGAAAATATGATTTCGATTGTCCTAATTCAAGAACACAATTTCTAACAATCCTGAAGAAAGAGAACTGTAGCTTTATTGAATGGAAATGTACTTTACAACTGCACCAGATACTTAAGCATTGGTTCTGTAACTGCACAGAGTATGAAAACTTGGGTGGAACTTCCAGAGGTTGGGCCTAGACGACCAGAAGCCCTAGCGCAGAAAAAACTTCAAAAGATTATTGTTCAAAGCTCTATATTACATCTAGTGATGTTACAAAAAAAAAATTAGATAGACTGGGTCTGATGCGTCTATTACAGAATGAATTTCCTATCCTGTCTGCGACTCCCCTTATCGTCTGTCCTTCGCCCTTTTAAAGGCGATTTGAAAAATGAAAAAGTATTTCCCAACTGACAGCCTGCTGCGCGTGGCTGTCATTTGATTTCTTGGACTCAAATTCATCTGTCTGCCTTCTGCCAACCGCTGGGAGTTACTAGGATTTCATATGTTTGCATCTATTGGTTGGCTTCTGTTTCCTATTGGTCCAGCCATTTTGCCTTCCTGCATGCGGAGATAAGGGAAGTCAATTTTCTATTACAAAAACATCCTTTTCATCATTAGTCTAATTGTTCTCGTCTTCATAGTCTTTTATTCTCTTTATTGTTAATATGAAGAGGAATTCCCCCGAAATTATAACATAATTTGAAGTACTTACAGGGTGAGAACATACCATAATTTGGGCCCAACATACTCCCCTGCTTACCTAGTTGGATGTCCTCATGTAACAGATGATTGATATGTAGCTGCGTTAATGAGTAGCCAGGGTAGGCCCTTTCGTTGTATGCTCTAAAGCCTTGTTTTCATTTCATGAGTGCAAAGGCAACACCTGTGGCTCCTTTTGGTAATTCGTAATTGTGTTTATAATCCTTGGGAGGATACCAGAGGAGAGGGTTTCTGTATATACATTCCAACTAGGCAAGCCCCATGATGTAGACCAGGCTGCTGTATGAAAGGAATCTGGAGGCAGCAGCCTTGAAATTCCTGTAACTGAATGGCTCCCTATTCTTCACATTGTTCATGGAGGCCATCCATATTTTCTTGGCCGCTATTAAGGCTGCTTCACGAATGTCCCCAAAGTATTCTCGTGCATTTTATATGATATCTTTATGGATGGGTCCCAGCCTGGTCCTCACACCTTGCCTTCTCATGAAGTTTTTGTGCTAGATGATCAGTTGCAGGGGTTTTGTAGGCTCCCCCTTGACCCATAAATCTAGACTATGCTCTCTTTTTTGGAAGATGTCATAGGCTTTGGCCCACCTGATCTAGTTTTTAGCAAATTAAAGGAAGGCTTGCAGCTACACATGCCCTATGAAGGGGCTACGGTTTTTGTCTGTGTCTTCTTCTAAGAAGAAGTTATGCATGTAAAGCAAAGCTCACACAAGAGGCGTTGGACCTGCTCATCCTGATCGTTACAACAATGGAAAAATTATTCTATGGTCCCGAAAGTAGTGGATTTTCCTGCCCTGACAGCTTTAACTTTCAAGAGTAAATACCGTTCTATTAGGAACAAGGCATAGTTGGTTTCCGGAGCTCTACATGATAGAGCATCATTATATAGAGAGAAAATTGTAGAGATTTTCTTCTTAGCTTGCTCCACCTGCTCTTCTCTAAGCTGGGTAAATGTCTCAATTTCTGTGGAGGAGAGTTCAGTGAAATTTTTTAGCAGTGCCTGATATTCTTGTAATGGCACCACCTCCTTCCTGTACTGTGTTATTTCATGCCTCACTTGCACTATTTCATTGCGTAATTTTTGATTGGCAGCTTTCTCTACTAGATGGGCATAGGCAGGGGCTTCCTCTGTTTGGGCCCCCTTTTCCTCTATAACCTTCTCCTCAGATTGGGTGGAGGCTTCGATGGTGTTTTCTAGTTCTGTCTGCACTTCAACCTCAGTGGTGTCTACTAGGTTGGTATGTATTTCAGCTTCAATAGTAGTTGTCAAATTGATTTGTATTCCAGTTTCCATGGTGTCGGCTAAGTCAGTTTGCATTTTGCTTTCGACAATATTTACTGGTTCTGTTTGAGTTCCTGCAATAGAGGTTTATGTCTTTCGCTTCTGGGCCCTTCTTTCTTTCTTTAGTTGTTTTCTCAGATATTTTACGAATTTCTTCAATCTCTTGCAGGTCCTTCTTAGTTTCTCACTTCTCCTTTCATTTGAATCTTCACCTGTCCTTATTTCAGCAGCTGGTAGAGGAGTGGAATTCCCTTTTCCAGTGATAGCGTCTAAAATGGTGTTTCTGATTACGTCTTTAGAATTGACCTCAATGTGAGGGTCCTGACTAGGAGGAGCGATGCTACCTCCTGGTGAAAAAGGGGCTGTATCTATGTGTGTGCTCTGCTCCACAAGGATAGTGTCCCCTGAATGATCCTGTGATTCCAATCTTTCCTCTGTCTGTCCATCACTATACACTTCATAATTATCGATAGGAGACAAAGCCTCATCATCTTGCGGTTCCTCTTGGTAAGGTAGGACATTAGTGTGACCAGAGCTACTAGGGGTGGCAGATTTATCAAAAAGTTCCTCTTGCTCCCCTGCTCCTAATGGGTTTCTCAATTCATAGTCTGTCCTTATTTTTCCTAAGACTTGAGCCATTTCCTCCTCGAACTCTTGTAAGGGTGCAAGGGATGGTTCTGCTTCCTCCATGAGGCTCAAGGTTCCTTGGGGTGTCTTGGACCATTTTTTCCTTCTTGGATCTGACATTGAGGTCCAGGTCATTTTTCTTCTTGGTGTATTTACCCTGGGGAGCTCAATTTTGGTTTCTTCAGGGTTTACTTCTGGTTCCTGTGCCTCAGGGTTAACGAAATTATCCTAGGCTATCTACTGCCTATCTAGCTCATGAATCATGATTAGTTTTATTAACCCCTGGTGACTGACCACTACTTGGGGATTCTTGGCTTTCCTCAATCGAACAACAGTATCATGCAATACAGAATTAAAAAAGGCAATCAGATTAATTTAATTTTTTTGTTTAAGTGCAACTCAAATTTTGAGCTGTTGAGGTTTTACCACATCTCGACGTCATTCACATGTAATAAACTTTTGGATGAATGCCACCAGCTCTTGCCATGGTTGGTGTAAAGAGGCAGGGTTAATCCCTCTATATTTTCATTCCAACGGTTCATCTGGGTCCTAGTATGCTGCTACTGCTTCTCTCAGGAGGAGATGCTTCTCTGGTCATATTTCTCCTTGCGCTAGTATTCCAGAAGATTCCGCGATAATTTCCTCTGTAACTGGTATAGTTCGACCCTTGACTCTGGTTTGCCCTTCCTGCAGATTTTTCAAAAATTTGATTGCAATTCTCATGTTGAATCCCAGTATTTTGTGTACATATGTCAGCCATCCAACTCGCTGGAGGATGGCACTCACTGCCTCTGAAATTCAAAAGTTTGCAAGCTTGCTTCGAAGGGTATTTCTTCCCATAGCTGATATGCTCTTTTACTCTGATTCTTTTTGTTCTTGGCTCTATTGTTTCGACTAGATGTTGTATGCAAACAAAAAAGAGATTGCGACTTTGTGTAGATAATCTTCATGCCCTAATTGTAGTGTTCCTCTGGTATTATCGATGCATCTAATGAGATTTGTGCAGGATTTCACATGCTTTCCAAATTAAGGAAAATTACACCCCCACCCTCGAAGAAAGGGCACCCACGCCCTCAAGTAAAACAAAGATTTGGTTGCTCATGAATGCAGATAGGGGAATGTGAGAATTTGGTAATGATAATCTTCATGTGAAGGGGCAGGCGATTGAGTAATTACTAACGTGTGCGGTAAAAAGGTTAGATTTAGAAATTTTCATAATTGTATCTTGTGCGGAAGTGACTGGAAAGCGAGAGGAAATATCATAGCCATTATTTCGATATGATGTCCTTGCATGACTGAAAATTTATGACGGAAGAAAGACTGAGTCAAGTAATGATTGGCGTTGTCATCCCGAATTTCAAAATATGTAAACATATCTTTGTTAGTTATTCTTATGGTAGGTCATAATTATTACTAATTCGAGTAATAGCTTGTGGTCAAAGAATGGAATGCAAGGTGTATATAAAAGAAATTGGCTATTGAAGGAGCATACTTTCATACCACAAGCAGAGCCATGGTTGCCAACAGGAATTCATAGCCTCGACAGGGTTGCTATTTTAACCCGAAAAATGAGCCAGGATCCTTATGTAATAATAGTTGTTTTGCCAATTTTATGGAGAGATCACCATGCTGGTATGGTGGCCAGATAAACATGGCGCCACTCACTAGAGTTGTAGAAAAGTGATTAGGCCAGCTCATGATGAGACCTCCTCTCCTTCAAGTCATTAAGAAGGTCATTACCCTGGTGTGGTGCTCATAATGGGCATGTCACTTGCTACACCCTTATGAACATGGTAGGCTGGCTCATGATGGGACCCCCTATCCTCTCTTAAGATTTGCATGTAAATGTACTACTTCCTTTTGAATTGTAACATCTTGATCTATAAGGAGGTCACTGTGCTGGTGTGGTAGCCAGATAGTCACAATGCCATTCACTAGGATTGTAACAGAGTGATCAGGCCGGCTCATGATGAGACCTCCTGTCCTTCTAGTAGATGAGAAGGTCATTACCCTGGTGTGGTAGCCATTTTGGGCATGTCACTTGTTAAACCCATATGATCATGGTAGGCTGGCTCGTAATGAGACCCCCTATCCTCTTAAAGATTTACATGAACACATAATGATTGCTTTTTATACATAGAGGGAGGCTCATTGACTCTTTAAGAGTGAGGGATGGTGAAAAAAGTGAAAAAAATCCAATACCATTAATACCCATTGTTCCATTTCTTCATGTTGTAGGGACATATTACTCAAATAGTGCAAAACGATATATCATCATAAGGTCTCGTATGATATCATATTTGAACTGTGGGTGACTAAGCCTTTCATTTCATGTGTGCATAATGTTAGCTTCCTGTTTAAGAATTATAGTGCCAAAGGGCCATCATATTTTTCATTTTACCATTTTTCCTCTCTCTTCCAACTCCCATTCCCTACTCAAGGTTACTCAATTACAAAAAGAATGGCTATTTAATTTTTTTGGACAACAGTTGTTTATAGACTAAGTAGCAGCTGTTGAAAGATTGTTTGGAATAATTAAAAAAACGCTCAAAAACAGTTGTTCAATTCAAATGAACAGCAACTGTTCAAAGATCGAACAACAGTTGTTCCTGAATTGAACATAAAAAATAAAAACACAGGAGTGAACAACTGTTCAGTTCGACCGAACAGTAGCCGTCCAAGAAGTCAACAACAACTGTTCAAGAATTGAATAGAAAAATTAAAAACACAGCAGTGAACAACTAGCTATTCAATTCAATCGAACAATAGTTGTCCGAGAAGTGAACAACAGTTGTTCAAGAATTGAACAACAAAATTAAAAACATGAAATGACTGTTCAATTGTGGTTGAATCGGCAGCCGTTCAAAGACTGAACAACATCTGTCCACGAATTGAACAACACAAATAAAAACTTCGAAAATGGCTGTTCAATTCGACTGAGCAGTAGTCGTTCAGGGATTGAACAACAGTTGTCCACGAATTGAACAACAAAAATAAAAACATAGCAAAAGGTTGTTCAATATAGTCGAACCACGACCGTTCAACGATTGAACAACATCTATTCTTGAATTGAACAACAAAAAATAAAAACACCAACGAACAACTGTTCAGTTCAACTCAACAGCAGCCGTTCAAATATTGAACAACAGTTGTTCACAAATTGAACAACAAAGTAAAAAAGCGTAAAAATGGCTATTCAATTTTGGTTGAATCAGTGGTCATTCAAAGACTAAACAGTAGTTGTTCACGAATTGACTAGAAAAATTAAAAACACCACAAATGGTTGTTCAATTGAGCGGTATCCATTCAGAGATTGAATGACAGCTGTCTATGAATTAAACACCAAAAGGAAAAACACAGCCAAGGGCTGTTCAATTCGACTAAAAAACAACCATTCAAAGATTGAATAGAAGTTGTCTGTGAATTGAATAGAAAAAATAAAAACACAGCCAAAGGCTGTTCAATTCGACTGAACAACAGCCATTCAAATATTGAACATTAGTTGTCCACCAATCGAACAAAAAAAATAAAAAAACACAACAAATGGACGGATGTTCAATTGAACAGCAGTCGTTCCAAGATAGAACAACAACTGTTTTTGAATTGAACAAAAATGAAAAAACAATCTTACAAGGAAAATAAATTGCAAATGTGAATAATGTACGATAAGACAAAACAATTATATACATTATTTACAAGTGATGCTATCAAACCTCTCATGTACTTGAGTTTGTGGGGTTATCACCCCCTTGCACCACAACTTAGATGGTGGGATTGTTTCGTACCTGTTGACAGAAATATTCTTTCATGAGAGGTTTTCGATAGAGGCGTAATCTGTCTCCATTAACTCGAAATGTTGAACGAGACCCATCTATGGTGGTCAAGGTGAGGGTACCATTGCTATGTACTTCCTAAATCTCATATGGACCAAAGCCACCTTGTTTGCAAGTTTCCTAGAAAGTCTTGGAATCTAGAGTCATAGACGAGTGCCCAATCTCCTTTTTGAAATAACTTCCTCTTTATTAGGTTGTCGTGCCACTTGGCTCGCTATTTTTCAATGATCATTGTGTGTTGCAGGGAAAGCAGTCAAATCTCATCTAGTTCATTTATTTCCTAGAGTCTCTTAGCTTGAGCTTATGTTATGTCCAATCCCACTTCTTGGGTTATTCTCAAAGTTTTAATTTTGAACTCAATAGGGGAGATAGGTTCTCTCCCAAATACTAGCTGATATGGTGAATATCCAGTGGTATTTCGCTAGGTTGTTTGATAAGCCCATAAGGCTTTTGGTAGTCTAGTGGTCCAGTCCCAGTAGTGTGCTGCTACCGTCTTGGTAAGGATTGCCTCCAAGACTTTGTTGGTGCTTTCGACTTTCCCATTGGCCTACAGGTGGTAAGGAGACGTAACTCTGTGGATGATATGGTGATTTCCTAAGGTAGACGTGATCTTATTTCTTGTGAATTGTGCCCCCCATCGGTTATCACTTCCCTTGGCAAGCCATATCACACGAACAGTCCAAAGAGAAACTTAATTACTAATTATTCCGTGGCTCTTGACAAGGCCACTGATTCTACCCATTTGGTGACATAATCCGTGGCAACTAATATGTGGGCTTTCTGGTTTGATGGTGGGTTGAATGGCCCAATGAAGTCCAACGCCCACCATTCAAATGGTTCCACCACCAATTGTGGTTGTAGCGGAATTTCATCAGCTTGGCCTGGGTGGCCTATTCTTTGTCAACTATCATAGGCCTGGACATAATTCTTTGCGTCTCTGAAAATCGTAGGCCAATAATAGCCTAATTGAAACACTATGCCCTATCCTTCATTCTGCGAAATAGCCACCATAGGGTTCATCGTGACTGGCTCGTAAGATGTCTTAGATTTCATCTTCCTTTATGCATCTACGTATGTGCATATCGGCCCCTGTATGGAATAGGTATCCTCCAATCCAAGATAATCTTGCGCTGCACTATACAATCAATTTTCTTTCTCTCACCATTAAATGTCTGGGTAGCTTCCCCACTACCAAATAATTTGCCACATATGCATACCATGGTGTTTTGACTGCTACAGCAAATAGGTGTTCGTCAGAAAATTGATCGTCAACTATTAGCGTGTCTTCTATCTTGGGGACTTTGGACAGGAAGTTTGCGACCACATTTTCCTTCCCTAGACGGTCTTTGATCGCTATATAGAATTCCTGCAACAATAGTAGCCAATGAGTTATTATCCCATTCGTGATTGGTTTAGTAGCTAAATATCTAATAGCAGAGTGGTCAGTATACATGAACACTTGATATCCAGTTATATAGTGCCTGAATTTATTGATAGCATAAATGATAGCTAGGAATTCTTTTTTGGTCACTGTATAGTTTAATTCGGCAGGAGTAAGGTTTTTGCTGATATAATAAATATCATAAGGCTTTTGGTCTTCCTCTTGGCCAAGGATTTCTCCTATTGCTATATCATATGCATCGGAAGAGATGTGAAAGGGAAGTTTCCAGTTAGGACCTCGTAGGATTGGTGTTGTTGAGACCAGTCTCTTCAAGTCTGTAAAAGCGATGTCACATTTTTCCGTCCAATGGAATTCAACATTCCCAGTCATTGCATACAGAGGTGCAACTATCTGTGAGAATTTTTTTATAAATCTGCGATAATATCCTGCATATCCCAGAAAACTGTGCACCTCTGTTTTTGTACAAGGTGTGGCCAACAGAAGGATTACCTCTATTTTAGCTGGATCTACCTGTATTCTAGCTGTAGAAATGTAGTGACCTAGGATTACCCCCTCAGTCATCATCATGTGGCATTTTTCATTGCTTAGACATAGTCTAGTAGAAATACATCGGTCTAACACTTTTTATAACGTTTCTAGAGCTTGATCAAAGTATTCCCCATAGGGTGTAAAATCATCCATATAGATTTCAAGTACTTCATTTATTAAGTCAGAAAAAATGCTAATTATGGCTCTCTAAAATGTTGTTAGGGCATTACATAATCCAAACAGTAAAACTCTGTAAGCAAAAGTGCCCCATGGGCAGGTAAAGGTTGTCTTATCTTGGTCTTCGGGAGCTATTTGGATTTTATTGTATCCGCTGAATCCATCAAGAAAGGAGAAGAAACATTTCCCATGAGTCCACAGAGACCATGATGTCTTGCACTATACCTTCTGGTCTGATAACAGATCTGTCAGCTAGTTCTAGAAGTGTGGCCGTAGGTTCTAAAGCTGATATGCCTAGTTTTTTGCAAGCTCCTATAGTTAGGATGTTAATGGCTTCCCCTAGGTCAACCAATGTGTTTAGAAATGAGTGTCCAGATATTTTCACGGTTACAATGGGGTTTCCTGGGTCTTCATATTTTATAGGTGATTCTCTACCTAACATCAAGTCAAATAGCATTCCTACCACATGAACGGTGGGTGTAGCCTTTGTTTTCTTAATTTTTTTCTTCCCACATAATTCTTTGACTGTCTTTGCATAGATGGGAATGTCTTAGATGGCCTGGAGAAGAGGAATTTTGATAAAAAGGTTTCTTAATTCCCCCAAGATGTCAAAATATGGAGTGATTATAGGCCTAAGTAGATTTAATTTTTCAGGAAATGGAGGTAGAGTCATGCTAAGTTCTTCAGGTCTTTGTTGATAAATTGTTTCCTTATATTTACCTATTTATGTTATATTTGTTAGGCTAGGCTCTGTTGAGGTTTCATATTAGGACTGAGGTGGATTTGTGGCCTCTATAGGTAATATGGTACGTCCTGATCTTAACCTCAATTCATTGTACTGTTTTTGTTCGACATTAGGTTTTGGATTTTCTATGATCTGAATTAGTTGAACTAGTCTATTATTTGGATTAGGATTGGGTTGGGCTGGCAATTGAGGGTGTATGGCAGGCTGCTGGTTATGATAAATTGGGTAGGGAGGTGGAAACGTAATTTGATTTTGGGTCCCTGCTCCTATTGGCAGATTGGCCATTCCCATGGGTCGCTGCCAGTTCCAATTGATGTTTTGAGTAGGAGGGTTTGGCCATTGGCTTTGACATGGGACATTCTACCAATAAGGGGGAGAGTAAGGGAAGTTTTTCCAGTTAATCCCTGATGGAGGTTGCGTAGGCCAAGGTGGCATAGGAAACGCTTGGTTTGGCCAAGTTGGGAAGGGGTTTTGAGTCTTCCAAGTTGTTGCAGGGTTTTGCTAGCTAAATTGCGGCAAGAAAAAGCATTGAGGTAGGTCTTTTGGTATGCCAAGTCGTGCTTGCCATTTCCGACGCTGATTCATTAAATAGATTGGCTTTGTTTCTTCTTCTTCTTCCTTGTAGATGGCTTTCAGCCCGGGAAGTGAAGGACATTGGTCTGTGGTTTGATCCTTAGTGAAAATAGCACAAGTCTAAACCATGTCTAAAGGACATTCCCTTTGGTTGTGCTTCTTCCAACATCTTGGGAAAAATATGGCCAGGTTTTGTTCTGCTATAGCTTGTTTCTGTTTGGCTTGTAAAACATCAAGTTGTGTTGTCAAAGTACCCAGGATGTCAGGTTTGAAATTTTCTAACAGATTTTTGAATTCTGCTCTGGTTACATTGCCATTGGTGTGCTTAAGATCCTTCCTCATAGAATCATGTCCAACAGGTCTCTGCGTGAGCTACCCTGGGAGCATATAATACATAAGGAAATAATCTCATCATATTCTTCCTGGTAAATATCTCCCTTCCCCATTATGTTAAGCATCTCAACCCATTCTTACTTCATCCCTTTAAGCATCATGGCTTTTAAAATGTCCTTGGACAACGTGGTATATGGGGATCTTTGTAAATTGTATTCAAATATTTCTACGTATTCCTCTAATGTTTCATTGTCTTTTGTGGACATGTTGAATATTTCGTCTTTTAGATCTCGGGTTCGACAATAGTCTTGGTATTTGGTAAGAAAAATATTCTTCATTTGGTCCCAGTTATTTATAGTTCCCCCTCCTAATCCCACGAACCAACGGATTTGAATTCATTTGAAGGTAGAGGGAAATAGCTTTAGTTTAGGTGTAGGTTTTAACCCTAAACAAAAATTATCTACACACGAATCTTATAGCAGAAAATAAGCAATAGCGAGAACATAAAACATAAAACAAATAAACACAGAGATTTTCCCCTGGATCCCAAATCAAGACAACCAACTTGATTTTTCATTATATTCCTTTTAGTGTTACAACACATATATATACATGCCGAAGCATACATAAACCCCAATCCATTAACCCTAGATTAGAACATAATCGTAGTTCCCTTAACCAGATCTACAAAATACCAGGGGCCGAAAACCATCGTACCCAAAAACCATGTGCAAACTCATGCACAAAACATGGGTGGGTCCGCCTATGAGTGGGTTCGCACACCAAAACAAATTTCGCCGGGGCACTGCCCCGGACCCCAACAGTGGGGGTTGCCTCCCCCCTTGTGACCCCCCTGTTGCACCTGACGCAACGTACAGCGCGTGGGGCTAGTCGTGGAAAGAATACAACACATACCCAACATTCTCCCACTTGTTGTTTTCTTTCCACAGGGGGCCACAGAAGCTCTTAGTCATTGGGCCAATTCTTCAACACCCATTGTTTCTCTACACCAATATAACTTCTGAGTGCTCATAGACTTCGTCAATGCATTTGCAACATTCTTCAAAGTGTCCACCTTTACCAGCAACACCCTTTTAGCCTCAACCATATCTCTAACAAAGTGATATTGAACATCAATGCACTTTGTATTTGAATGATAAGCAGGGTTCTTAGCCAAGAAAATTGCACTTTGGCTATCAGCGCCTATCCTTATAGCTTGTTGTGTCACCAACCCCATACTTGAACACAATCTCGCAACCAAACTACTTCCTTGCTTGCATGAGTGGTCGTTATGTATTCTACCTCCGTAGTTGAAAGAGACAATTATAGATTGCCTTTACTTCCATCCAACCGATCGCGCCTCCAAACAGGTTAAAAACATACCCACTTGTGATCTTCATCCAGATCTCATCCCAGCCTACATCAACAAACCACTAATGTCCAACATTCTTTCCAATCCCGGTCTTCCTCGGTAGACAAGCCATAATCACTAGTGCCACGTAAATATCTGAAAACCCGCTTCATTGCCGTCCAATGCTCCTTCCCCGGGTTTGACATAAACCTGCTCAATACTCCCACTGCATGTGCAATGTCTGGTCTAGTATAGACCATCGCATACATCAGGCTACCCACTGCACTTGCATATGGAACATGGGACATATCCTCCTCTTCTTCTTGTGTCTTGGGACACTGCTCAGCATATAGCTTTACACCTACAGGAATAGGAACTTTCACTAGTTTACTATCCTGCATATTGAACCTCTGCAATATAGTCTCGAAATACTTCCTCTGGTTTAACTAGAGCTTCCTCTTTTTCCGATCTCTCTTAATTTCCATGCCTAAAATATAGTTTACAGCACCAAGATGCTTCATGTTGAATTTGGAGAATAGTTGGGTCTTGAAATCTTGGATAATTTATTTGTCATTTCCAATCAACAACATATCATCCACATACAAGACCAAATAAATAACATGGTCACCAATTAATTTAAAATAAACACAATGATCCTCGTTGCTTCTGGTGAAGCCAAGTCCCCGTATATAGGTATCAAAATTCTGATACCACATCCTTGGTAACTGTTTTAACCCATATAGAGACTTCTTCAACCTGCATACCAGTTCTTTCTTACCCCTCACCATAAAGTCTTCAGGTTGCTTCATGTAGATATCCTCTTCTAGATCCCCGTGAAGAAATGTTGTCTTCACATCCATATATTCTATCTCAAAATCAAATGCAACAGCAACATATAAAAGTAATCCAATAGAAGTAACTTTGGCAACAGGAGAAAAAATATCACCAAAATCAATTCCCGGCACTTGGGAATAACATTTTTCTACCAACCGAGCTTTGTATTTCTCCACCTTGCCTTCTACATTCATCTTCTTCTTAAACACCCATTTGCTCCCAATGGGCTTCCTTCCAGCCGGCAACTCCACCGGATCCCATGCATCGTTTTTGTGCAAGGATGCCATTTCATCAACCATGGCCTCCTTCCAGAGTTTTCCATCCTCTGAATCTACTGCCTCCCTGACAGTTCTGGGTTCATCATCAGTTATAGTTAAGGCAAAACCTGAACAGAAAGCAGATGGACTATACCTTTCTTGTTGCCTTCTTTCCTGAACTGATCTTCTCAAAGCTGGAGTTTGTGGCTCTTCATCTTCTGAGTCTTCTTCTGTTGTAGAGTTTGATTCATCCTCCTTTAGCTCAAACTCTATATTCTCAGGTTCCTTTGGTAGGACTTCATGTTTAACAACATCTTTCACTTCTCTAAACACCACATCTTGGCTGTACACAACCTTCCTTGTTTCTGGGTTCCAAAGCTTGTAACCCTTTAAACCATCCTTATACCCAATTAAGATGCACCTTTCAGATTTATTATCCAACTTGGTCCTTTTCTCCTTTGGAACATGTACATATGCATCACATCCAAATACCCTTAGATGTGAAAGAGAGGGTTTCTTACCAGTCCATACCTCATGTGGAGTATTATCCTCCAACGCTGATGAAGGTGATCTATTAACTAAGTAACATGCAGTCTCCACTGCCTCTGCCCAGAATTCTTGTCCTAACCTGATACCACTGAGCATCCTTCTTGCCTTTTCCATCAGCGTTCTGTTCATTCTTTCTGCAACTCCGTTTTGCTGAGGTGTGTATGGAGTAGTCTTCTGCCGTGCTATACCACACTTCTTACAGAACTCTTCAAATTCCTTCTTGCAGAACTCCCCACCATTATCTGTCCTCAACGCCTTTATCTTCTTCTTTGTCTGGTTTTCCACCAAAGCCTTAAATTCTTTAAATTTGTCAAAGACTTCAGATTTCTTCCTCAAGAAATATATCCATGTATTCCTTGAGAAGTCATCTATGAATGAAACATAGTACACGGACTTTCCCAATGATGGAACTGACACAGGTCCAAACACATCACTGTGCACAAGTTCTAATATCTTGTTCACCCTCTTAGCACCAGAAGGAAAACTCACCCGATTATGCTTCCCATATACACAATGTTCACAGAAATCGAAATCCAGAGAGAAATTAGACATACCTTCTACCATACCATTTCTATGTAGTATCCGAAGGCCCTTCTCTCCAATATGTCCAAGCCTTTGATGCCATAGCATGGTCTTTTCTCCAGAGACAGCTAGGCTTTCCACTCCACTTTTAGGAACCACATAACTATTACACCCATCAATAACAGTGCTACCTTGTAGCTTGTACAGAGTTCCAGTCCGAACTCCCCGCATTAATACCAGTGCTCCCCGAACCATCTTGCAGGAATATTTCTCGAACATTGTTTTTACAACTGCATCATCCATCTTGCTTACATAAATCAGATTTCTGGCCAATGCAGGGATATGCAGAACACCAAGAAGTGTTCTAATCCTTCCACCTTGCAGCTTCAGCTTGACCTTTCCACGTCCGATGATTTTGGCCTTCCTATCATCCCCTAGGAAGACATCACCATCATATTTCTCATACTCACAGAACCACTCCCTATGGGGAGTGAAGTGAAAGGATGCACCTGATTCAATCAACCATCACTCATGATCTACATGTGTATTTGAAGAAGAAGCCAAATACACATCCCCACCTTCATCCGAGGTGGTTTTTTCCTTTGCATAAGGAGCATCATCATATCCCTTTCCTTTGTCAGGAGCTTTGGATCTGCACTCCTTTTTGTAGTGCCCTTCCTTTCCACATTTCCAGCATACCTTTACAAACTTTCCAGGAGATTTAGATCTCCCTCTAGATTTGGATCTCCCACTCGAAACCTTATTCTTGTTTCTGTTTTGGGACCTTCCTCGTATAGATAAGGCATCTCCATTCTGGCCCTCCATATTTCTCCGTCTCATTTCCTCCGAGAGCAAGGCTGAGACAATGTCATCAAAATTCAAGGTAGTTGTATTTCTACCTATTGCAATAACCAAACTATTCCACGAGTCTGGTAGAGAACACAAAAAACTGATGCACTTATCTTCATCTGAGATTTTAATATCAACAGATGAAAACTGACTTACCACAGTATTGAAGGCATTCAGATGCTCTGTCACCAAGTCTCCATCCTTCATCCTCAGGTTATACAATTTTTTCCGCAGGAACAACTTATTCACTAGAGACTTATATTGGTACAAAGTCCCAAGTTTTTCCCAAAAATTCTTCGCCGTAGCTTCCTCAGATACATTCAACAATACTGAATCTGAGACACATAACCGTATTGTGCTCTTAGCCTTCCGATCCAGTTTCTTCCAGTCTTCATCTGACATTGCCGTTGGTTTAGTACCTAGATCTACTGCGATCCACTGACCTTTATCCACTAGCAGATCCTCCATCTTGAGCTTCCACAACTCAAAAATCTGACCATTAAATTTCTCGATCTCTATCCTTCCGGTCCTCGCCATCTTCTTTAACCACAAGAATCGATCCCACAGATCTCCCATTGAACAGGGTCTACCTCAGGCCCGAGCAAAAAACCCTCAGCAGCAAAGGTGTCCCCTTGAAGCGGAAACGGCTCCGATACCAAATGTAGGTTTTAACCCTGAACATAAATTATCTACACACGAATCTTATAACAGAAAATAAACAATAGCGAGAGCATAAAACATAAAACAGATAAACACAGAGATTTTCCCCTAGATCCTAAATCAGGACGACTAGCTTGATTTTTCATTATATTCCTTTTAGTGTTACAACACATATATATACATGTCGAAGCATACATAAACCCCAATCCATTAACCCTGGATTAGAACATAATCGTGGTTCCCTTAATCGGATCTACAAAATACCAGGGGCCGAAAACCATCGTACCTCAAAACCATGTGCAAAATCATGCACAAAACATGGGTGGGTCTGCCTGTGAGTGGGTTCGCACACCAAAACAAATTTCATCAGGGCGCTGCCCCAGACCCCAACAGTGGGGGCTGCCTCCCCCCTTGTGACCCCCCTACTGCGCCCGACGCAACATACAATGCGTGGGGCTAGTCTTGGAAAGAATATAACACATACCCAACATTATGGGGATCGGTGGTGTAGTCATATCCTCTGCATAAGACATCAAATTCAAATATGAATGCATCAGGATTTTCTGTGGTTAACCCATGAAAGGTGGGGATGTTGTGCAAGGGAATGACTTTCATAGGGGCATTGGAAACATGATCAACAATAGGGTATTCTAATGTTGATGTCTAGCTCTGATTCTGATTTTGATTATTTTCCATCTGATTAAAGAGGTGCCAGAAATCTTCGGGAACTTCTTGATCTGGAGGAGAGACTCTAATAGGCTTGGGAGGTGAATGTGGTGGGGGTTTTGCAGCACTTCCCTGATCTGGGATCCTAAGTACTTCTATTTCTATCACTTCTTTAGGGGACTTAGGTTCTGATATTTCTATGTGAATTCCTCCACTAGTTTCTTCCCCTCCTTCTTGTAGGTTGCAAGAACCTCCCTCTTTTGAAGGGTTAGTTCCTATATGAACGACAGTCTGCAGGATTTTCTAAGACCCCTCTGTCTCGCAGTGAATCTCGGCGTAGGCTACATATGGTGAGGCTACTGCTTGAGGGAGTGTATTAGGACTTTGAATGGAAACATTTTTGGGTCCTATAGATGCCTGAGATTCAGCTTTCCTAATGATTTCGTTTATATATGTTGTTCTTCCAAGGATTACCAGTCCTTTGGATTGTGAGGATGGTTGCGAATGATTTTGGATTTTTTCTATCTTTTTCTTCCTAGACATAAAACAAGAGCACCTATCCTACGGTTCTTTGTACGACTTGCTGGTGAGTAGGCTAGAGGGAAAGGATGTTGCTTGCTGGTATGTAGGTTCTTACCTCTCGTTTTCAATACCCAATTCTTCACAGCAGTGGAGAAATATTAATAAAGGAGTTGACTCTTAACACTATCCCCGACAATGGCGCCAAAATGTTGGTGCTAGAAGAGGTGGCTTTTTATTGACAACTCTAGTGCTTTCTCATTTAATTATCAACCCGGGGTAAGTATTTTTATTTCAAGAGTGTTGGCACAATATATGCGAGTCAGGTCATCTAACATATGTTCCTTGTCCCTTACGAAGAAGAATTTTCTAACTTCCTAAGTTTTCTTATCCTACGAGGGGTGGTTTGGATTGGTTTTTAACCTAAGATTGAGCAACAAGATTTTTCATCTATCTAATGGAATTAAATAGCAGTCTAGCTGAACCGAACAAAAATCTAGAGAAATCAAGTAGCAGTTGAATTGAATTCAACAACAATCTAAATAAACTGAACAACAATGGAATTGAATGGAACAAAATTCTAACTAAGCTAAACAGTAATGGAATTGAATTGAATCAGCAGACTAGCTAACTGAGCAGTAATGGAACAGTAGCATAACTGGCTGAGCAGTAATGGAACAACAGGATAAGTAAGTTGAATAGTAATGGAACAATAGTATAACTGAAGCGAATTAAATAAATCGTACAACAACTATTTAAGTAATTTTGAAATGGAATTCTCTTTATGACTTAATTAATCAACATTGATCGATGGTTGAACGCTTCGTTATGCTAAAAGAAGAATCAAATTCATAAAGACATATAATATTGAAATCATATTATTCTACTATCTGTAACTCAAATGCAATGGTATTAAAAGAACTGGAACTATCTACTGATAATGAAATATTGTCGTAAGTCGGACAATATGATTGCGATTGTCCTAATTCAATAACGGAATTTCTAACAATCCTGAAGAAAGATAATCGTAGCTTTATTGAATGGAAATGTACTTTACAACTGCATCAAATAATTAAGCATTGGTTCTGTAACTACACAGAGTATGAAAAATTGTGTGGAACTTTTAGAGGTTGGACCTAGACCACCAGAATCCCTAGTGCAGAAAAAAATTCAAAAGATTATTGTTTAAAGCTCTATATTGCATCTAGTGATGTTACAAAAACACAATTAGACGAAATGGGTCTGATGCATCTATTATAGGATGAACTTCCTATCCTGTCTCTGAATCCCCTTCTCGTCCATCCTTCACCCTTTTAAAGGTGATTTCAAAAATGCGAAAGTATTTCCCAAACGAGAGCCTACTGCGTGTGGCTGTCGTTTGAGTTCTTGGACTCGAATTCGTCTATTTTCCTTCTGTCGGCCACCTGGAGTTACCAAGATTTCATATGTTTGCGTCTGTTGGTTGGATTTTGTTTCCTATTGGTCTAACCATTCTTCCTTCCCTCGCATGCGAGAGATAAGAGAAGTCAAATTTCTATTACCAAAACATCCTTTCATCATTAGTCTAATTTTTCTCGTCCCTCATAATCTTTTATTCTCTTTATTGTTAATATGAAGAGGAATTCCCCTGAAATTATAACATAATTTGAAGTACTTATAGGGTGAGAACATACCTTAATTTGGGCACAATAGAAGGCTCGACAGAGAGGGTGGGATGTAAGCCTTGGCCCACGATGTTATGGTTCAACGTGTAAGCGAAGGTGGGAATATAGGGGGCTATCCCAACGTGGGTGGGAAGTTGGCTCGACCCCTAGCCACATCACCAACCATGTGACCCTATTCCAATGTTGTGGAGGGCTTAGTATGAAGGGTTCGGGGAGTTGGCCCTAGCCCCTCGGGTGACATCGTCACACATGTGACCATATGCCAAAGAGAAAGGTGCCATCGTCGACGATGGTGGACCATTGGGCGCCCCCAACCCCCTCGACCGTATGCGCCCCATATGTCCCTATTTTTTGTGCACAAGGGTTATTAATAATTTTAATGAGGCGAAAAAAAATGCAATGTTTGCGAGAAAAAAATGTTGCTTCCCGAATCGTTTAAAGGGAAACAATGTCACACAATTAGTAGGTTTGGCCAAATTGTGTGATAGATAGCGAGCTTGGCTTGGATAAGAATAAATTCCTCATTTTTTGAAACTTTTTATTACTTAAGAAGAGCCTAGATGAGGGTTTTTGAGTGTCTTTGGTTGAATGGTAGCCTTAGTTTTTTTATTTGATTACTTTAGGCAAGAATTTTGGTAGGTTTGAGTCTTTTAGTGTCGTAGACAATTAGGGGTTTAGAGAATTTTCGAAGGAATTTTAAGCATGGATAAAATCTTTTAGGGGTTTTGAACCTTCTTATTTCATCTCATGCAACTGTGACTTTTGTATTGCAAACTCTGTTTAGTATTTCCTCATTATGTGTTCATGAAATAAGCTCTCTTTTAGTACTTCAATGTGGTTTTTTTTGTACATTTTAAGCTTTGTTTTTACGTGGAGTACAAGGACCTAATGTGTGAGTCCTTTTTCAAGTTGACATTTTTCGTGAATTATTGTAGGGAGTCATATTTTTTGGAGTGAGAATTATTTGTAGGAGAATGTTTCCTTTTAGGGGAAACAAGCCACTCAATTGTCATCAATTTTCATGTACTATTTGACCGCTGAAATCAATAGAGCGGTCTAGTTGTTGGAGGAGGCTTAGAGATGTATCACGAGAGGGGTGAACTTAATCATCAAATGTTGGTTTTTACTCTTCATTTTTTTGTTACTTGAGTTGCATGTGAATGTGTTACTTATTAAAGTTCATGTGAAAACTAACTCACCACCTTGAAGAGATTATGAAACTTGTTTACTTTTAAAGACCATTTGTGTTTACTTGCAAAGCCTCGGGAGGACGGTAATTTTTTTTAAGAGGATAATTTCTCCTCCACTTTTTTTCAAATCACGTGGTATCAAACCTTGTTCCGACTAAGTTGCAGGGTTTGGGAAAGAATTTGAAGCATGAAACACCGCAAGAGTTAGATGAGATTAACTTACATCTCTTCGAATGGAGAATGTTGAGAAGAGGAGATTGCTTGAAGTTTTCGAGGGGAAGAAGAGGCAAATATGCCTACTCGTTGTGGTAAAAACTACCCTAAGTTCTAGGTTGAGGGAGATATGACCTTAAAATTCCTACTAAATCAAACTAAAGTTCCTAATGCTTAAAATAGTAAACTAGGGAGAGATGACCTTACCCATATGTCCTACATTTGAGGTCGTTCCCACAGGGGTGGAAACCCTCTCGCTTATCCACATACTTCAGGACCTCGCAACTCACTCAATAATAAGCACATAGACTAGTTTTACAACATATATATACTAAATGTCGGTATGTTTGATCATATAAACTCGTAAAAAAAATAACATGAAATTAACAATTACAAGATCATTAACATGTATAAGAGACATATAAGATTGTCACATTAGGAACATGAAAAATATTCTTTATTGACGTATGTAAAAGATGTGGAGATATCACTTGAAATCAGCCATGACTCCAAGAAAAACCTCCCTCCGGATTCGTCTAGCCCAAGCCTCAACAATATTCTTCCATAAAAGGTGCACAAGGATGTCACATAAAGGAGGTGAACATCTCAAAGAAGGAGACAAGGGTTTCCTGAACTCCGGGAAGTGCAGGGAGGCACATTGATAATAAAAAATTTATCCCGGGCTATAACATGTTGTAGTATCAATGCCTTTCTCTCCCCTCCCTTAGGGCCTTCCCAATGAGGTGTATTTATACTTCCTCAAAACCATTTTTTTTATTTTTTTTATTTTTTTTATTTTTTTTATTTTTTTATTTTCGGTTTGGGAAATAGTTTGGCCACAAGCTCTCGTAGGTGGGCTTCCAAAGTGTAGCCCATAAACCACGACCAAAATATAGGGAGTTATAATTTTTTTTAATATTTTAAATTGTATACACGAGTAAAATATGAGTGGAACCGCACTCGCACGTGTGTAAGACATGGGAGAGTCACGTATGGAATTCAAAATCATGTTTTTTTAAGAAGATGATCAAGTCCAAATGGAAAGGGCTACCCAAGGCTAATGCATAGATCATCAAGTATATAAATATGATAAACGATGCTATAACATATGTTCCCTAATATATGAGGTACATGATGGCCAAAATTTATTATGTGCATAATAAATAATCTTGCGAGGACTTGAGAGGACTTCACCGGATTTCAGCTCGCAAAAAACTAGTGAAAGAAATTAGCAAGTAAGCTCATGCCCGAGGTGGGCATACCCATGCTCGGTGAAATTAAATCAAGTTTGCATAAAAATTATGGAGCAGATCCAATATGTATACAAGTATAGCATAAACTCGTAAAGTACAAAGTGAATCATCCGATCACTTCTCGAAGTGTATATCAAATTCGTGTCAAATATTGCATGTAGAAGACTGATCAATGATGCTGCAAATATATTTGATCACCGAAGTCACAACTCGAATCTCCATGTACCAAATCATAATTTGTGGAAAAAAATGGTAATACATGCAACTCGGTGACAACATATAGAATTTTTGTTGTAATGAACTATAACATATAATGGTGGATGGTATCACGAGCACAAAACTAAATGATCCGTCAAAGTGAACTAGAACATGTTAATGCAAACCCAAGGTCTTCACCGATCACAATGGTACAATTCTACACAATGGGAAAAAATGATGTGAAGTCGATCATGTGATAAATCATTTGATTACCAGATAAATATTTTAAATCCTTAATTTATGTAGTCGTCATGAAGCTTAATCATCTCTTAAATAATATATTATTTTGGATATAAATCGGAAAAATTTATCTTTTCAACTATGAGAGCTAGACCTAATGAGCTTTCAAGTTTAAATTGATTATATTAATTTTTTTAAAATTAATTTAAACTCTCTCTTTATCCATTTGAATAAATATGATGATTTATATCAAATTTTAAAAAATAATGATAAAATCAAAGTCAATTTAGTATATCTTCACTACAATAGCAATGAATACATTGAAATTTCCATGTAACCATCTCCCTCCCTTTATCATCACCATTGAGAAGGGCTACACTTTTTGTCTTTTCTCATTGAATTGATCCTTCATGGATTGTTCCATTTTCATGTTTGCATATGGCCCTTTTAAAACTTTAGATAAGCATGAAATTCAAATATTATTAATACGATACAAAAAATACATAAGATTGTGACGCTTAGTTTCATATTCCAAGAGGTCTTTTGGACTTCTCATAACTCTTCATGTTCACTTGTGGCTTTTTTTATTTCCACACTAGTGAATATTTCAATGTTTATAATCCCCTAAGGGTTATGTTTCTAACATTCACCCACACCCTCGCCTCACCTAAATCCGGAGGGCATATGTGAATCCAAGAAGAGAGCTAAAATACAAAGGTAAATAACAATTAATGGCTAGATTTGATCTCTAAATCTAGTGGTTTAAGAAATACCACAAACCAAAAAAGGTAGCGAGAAGTTTGAAGTATTCTATCAATGGCTGTTTAAGGCTACTAACCAACTCTAGAACTTGGCTCTAATTTATATATCATAGCTCTAATTTCATATTGATGGTTTCACATTGCATTGGTTCTCTCACAAGTGAGCATATAGTACATCATTCCATTTTCATATGTTTGGGATATTGAAGGATCCTTTGTAATCCCCTAAGCATCTCTTCATTAATTTTGGATTTGGTTATTGACATATCCCATTATACGATGTCCTTCATAAATGGGGTAATGGAGTGTATAGGTGTTAAAATTGGGCAAGTAAAAAATCCTAGTTTTGGGTGGAATAACAACCTTGGTATTCCTATAAATTATTTTTGACCTCCCATCAATATTTTTTTATGCAAAAATTAGGGATCAAATACATCTACAAAGATATGGTCTAAGGGGAATTATTTATATTTTGGGGAAACAACACCAAATTTGTAATGTTCCCAAAATTAGCATGAAGATAATTAGAACATTAATTTTGCTTATATCATCTAGGAGGTGAATAAATGGGTAAAGAGGCCCATGAGTAGAAATAAAATCCCTCATAGTGTGAAAGGGATCATTAGAGTAGCTACATTTTTCACCCTCAAGTGTGAAAAGGGGAAAATGCATGATGAAAAGGTAAGTTTGACCAAGTCAACAACGCTCGCCATGGAGGGAGTGGATCACTTTGAAAGACAACGCAGTATGAATGGAGGAGATATCATTTGGTGGAGGAAACCCTAATGTCCGGGGGCCAAGGCAAGAAGGCTTTCATTTGTATAAAGGGAGGACAAGGCAGCCGTAGAAGGATATGTTATTGAGTATTGATTTTGGTATGCATGACTATTTGCTTTCTCGAGTTGTTTAACCGAGATTGTTGTGTTGCTTAGCATAAGGAATTCATGTTTAGGAATTATTCTCCCTTATTGAGAGGCCTCTTGATGGATTTTACTTCATTTATCCACATTCAAGCTCAAGGCCAAGCCACCTCCTTCGAGCTACAACATTATTCCTATAGCAAGAAACGTTGTGTTGCGAGTGTGTTGCAGTGGAGGGTTCCACAACACCACTTCTAGAGCTTATCTTTCATAGGAGGGAGCTTCTATTCCTCTAGGAGGTAAGTGAGGAAGCTTCGGGAGTTGATTTCAAATCTTTGGCATCAGGCCAAGCACTTCCCATCACCTACGATACAATCCCTCTCCTTGATTGCATTGTTTACGAGAGTATTTGCGAGTGGGGGGTTTGCATTGCTAGTTTGGAGGGTGAGATCTTCGGTGTTAGGATTAGAATTTCACTTCGAAGATCCATTAGAGGAAGTATATTTCAGATTTTAAATCATATTCAGCCATCTCCATCTAGTTCATGAGTTTCAGTTTGCTATTCAGTCTTGCCCCCTGCAACTCGGCATTTTTGTATTTTTTGTATATTTTATCCAATCCCTCCAGGATTGTCTAGAAATTTCCTTTAGGAGTGTATATCTTTGCTCCCTATAATGTATGAGATGTATATTGATATATATATGTATTTACATGTGTTAGAAGCAGTTTCTCCTTATAAAAACTGCATTGTCATAGCCTTGGACCTTCTTATGTAGCAAGATTTTACCATATTTCATGTACATGCTTTCTTGAGGCTAGTATTGCCTAACTTGAGTGACCATCTCCTCAAGATCTTGTATACATTTTGTTGCAGCAAATTAATATGATGGATATGAGATCTTCTTACATTTTATGAGTTGATGTGTCCCTCGCTACTCCATTATTGTGTTTACATATTTTTGTAGCTCCAACTTTGGAATATCATAAGATATTCTCATTGTTGTAGATTTTCCCTATTTTGGGATATTATAGTGGTAAGAGAGCATGATATTTCGGCTCGACTTGTGAGTTTTCAGCCATAAGAAGTTAGAAGAGAAGAAGAAGAGATCAAGATGATGAAGAGAATGAACTTACTCTCATCGCTTTTCAGATCCGGGAAAGGACCTCTCCAAGGAGGTTAACAAGATAGAAGAAGGAGAAGAGGAAGGACCATGCACTTCCTATTATCAAAGAGAAGAATACATGAAGCATTAAGAACACTTGGAATCTAAAATTCTAAGTGAGTACCTTGCTAAATACAAAGCTAAAACTAGAGCCTTCAAGAAGACTCTATCTTTACCATAGTTTATTCAACTCGGAGGAAGAAATAAGACCCTTCATCTATGGGATGATGAGAGGCAATAGATTCCTATTGTCCACTTTTGATGGATCACTCACATGTGTAGCAGAGGCTTGGGTGATGAAGCTAGAGGCGTTCTTCTTGCTACATCCCGTAGTAGATAGAAAGGCTATAGAAATTACAAGCGCTACACCTTGGAGGTGAAGAAAACACTTGGTGGTTCATCCATTTGAGCCATGCAAGGGTATCTAATCTTCTTGAGTTTCCTCAAAGGATGATCGTGGGAGATTTGGAAAAATAAGGGAGGAGCCATCACCACCAACTCGAAGAGGCATATACCAGGGTTGCCGTCACAGTCATGGAGGAGTAGCCTTCATCCTCGGCTAGATTGGGGAAGCCAACACATTGGAGGAGGAAGCCCTTACGACCCATATAAGATGCTTCCAATTTTCCCAACGGTATGCCGGAATTTCCATCTCTTGTCATTTTAGCAAACATTATGGATGGTTTTACATCATTGCATGTCGTTGATTTAGAGCATCGAATTGCATCGTGTTGTGCAATATTGAATCATTCAAGGGAGAGAGGAACCATCATCCTCATGAGCCATTCTTGGATTGCATACCACACTTGAGGTTGAGTTTTGAAGACTTGAAGGAAGAAGATATAGATGGTAGACATCTTGAAGTGAGAAACACTTTCTCCTTTCTGTTGGGGTTCCCATGTTTTGGCCAGATTGGCAAGACCAAAAGATGAGACAACATCAGAACCTCTTTGGGGCACTAGGATCTAGCCTTCCTGGACTCGGAGAGGGATCTCTCCAAATAGAGCAAAGAATGGTATATCTTTGAATCTCAAAATGAGATGTTAGGCTAGGTATGAAGCACAAAGGGGGGTTTTAAAATGATTTGGTTGGTTGGTCGCTGGGTTGGTCATGAGATCATGGACTGAGAAAGTAATGGAAGGAAAAGAACAAAACAACATGATGTTTCAGCAAAGAGGATAGGTCACAAAAGTGCCATCCATTGGGCTATGGAGTCATGAAAGGTGATTACATGCAACAACTAGCCAAAGCTTTCAGAGGGCAAGTCATCCAATACTAAAGGATCTTTAGATTAGATGGTGGGATGGAACATTAAGAAAAGAAAGTGAGAGAAGGAAAGCAACCTAATTTCTGTCTATAGATCAGGTCAGAGGTCATTTAACTCCAGACCTACTTGGACATACTCATAGGAAACTCTCAAAGGAGAGACAAAGGGGCAGCTTATAGATCGAACCAGATTTCATTTAACTCCTGGTCAGCTTTAGCATGCTCCATGGGAAAACAGAGATAAGTTTAACAGAGAGATATTAGAAAGGCCAGCTGGTCGCACAAGGATCCTAGTGGACAGGGCTAACACTAATCCCCAGTGTTCCCAAATCTTCCAGCTTAAACCCAACAAGAACATCTAAGGACAGATTCATTTAATTCATACATCAGCTAGTAGGAAATGACATCCACTACGCTGGTTAAATTAACTGAAATCAACCCTTAGATAACACATTTAGCACAAAAACATTGAAGGCAAGGAGAGCAGAGAGATAAGGTACCTAACAAGGGTAAATCCTATGCCATATTTCTGATGCAAGCCAACAAAAAAAGAAACAACATGAAAATGTAATAAAGAGTGTTAGAAAAACATCACCAATAGTAATAGACCAGGATCCTGTGAAATGTGCTTGATTAATTGATGCAAAACCAGTCACGTACACTGAGCTCAATGGTTGTTACAATCCAAAATTCTCCTCCCAGCCTAATACATAACAACTACTCTGCTAATCCCTCCCAAGACTGTTCTAACAGTCAGAATGAATCCTTCTAATAGCAACGACAGCAGCCGAACAACAACCTTTACAATGTGTTCTCGGAAATTCTTATAGCGGAAGAGAATAACAATGGTAGGTGTAAAATTAAATGTAGCATTGAACTCTAAAGCAGCAGGAGGGCCGAGGCTCCATCCCCCTTTAAAATACTGGGCATTTATCTCTGGTACTCTGTGGATGAAAGAGTGGTCCTTATCAGGCTTTTATTTACTCCAGGTGTGTCTCTGACGTACTTTGGATGCATGACGATGATGCTAGGGTCTGCCATACTGTATAACTAATGCACTGGTAGCATAGGATTGTTGTCAGGGCATGGAAAATCTTACTTGGACACAATGTAGACTGAAACCATAATGTGTACCGTGTCCTTTCATGGAAGAACATTCTGCTGATATTAAAACCCTGCTAATATGGTTTTCTATGCATTGGACCGTCTGACCGATCCCCGGGGTTTTGATTTTGGTACTATGCCTCCTACTAATTGGATCAAGGCTCAAAATCTGCAATTGCAGGCCTTAAACACTCTGTTGTTCCACTGTTACTCTTTGCCACTCTCACAATTACCTCTGACTGTGAAATCTGTGCTTTCAATGCTCTGGACAGGTCTTTACGGAGTTTTTAGCTGTGGTCTTTGAATGCACATCCTGTCACGTCTCCTTCCTAGGATTTATTCATAAATTCAACCCCTGAAAATGGTCCTTTCCTTCGTTCTCTGTCACTATGACAGGGACTGTGAATTATGGTGGTTTATCGCCGCTCGAAACACTGCAAAACACGAAAACACGTTAATAAATCATGCACAGAGGTGGTGGACGCAACGGGGATGACGAGAATGGCCATGCAGACTCACGAAATGGTGGCAAAATGTGGGATTACGGTGGAAAATGCAGTGGGAGGCTTGCAGAATGGTGGCGCAATGGGAAAATGCATGGGACAATGTCGAGGCAGACGTTTTAACGTAAAAACATTGAACTTTGACTTTGGAACGAATATATATAACGGGGGCGGGCGAATGTACGGTGGAGACATGTGGAGTGGTGATGTGGCAGGACCAGGAGATGGCGGGACAGTCAACAGTGGGGCGAAATCAAATCTGGACCGTCCGATCTCAGGAGGAGATCGACGACTGGGAACGCGTCGGAGGGCGATGAACGGTGGGCCAGGGGTACGGTGGCCATGGGTACGGTGGCCATGGGTTAACTCATGCGCAGCTCTGTGGAACGATGACCGTTGGATCAACTGCCCCAAATCGGACGGTGCCCATTCATATCGCTACGCATCCGCGGACGAACGTTAATGCGCGATGGGGTAGTTGTTTTGAAATAGTGTCGGAGCCACGTGTCGAATGCTGAGTGGAATCGTTGGCCCATCGGAAAATACCGCCCTCTGCCCAAAGGCGGTGCGATAGAAACCGGATGGTTTTTGAATAGTACGCGGGGACCACCGGGGCGGGTAGACTCCGAACCGTCAGATCTGCGGGTAAATAGACGGCGATGGCGCGATCGAGGCCATGAACGGGGTGAACAATAGACGCTGTGGGAGCCGCGATCGCCGTCCAATCTATACAGATCGACGGTTGAAACTGCGTCCGATATCCATTTGCGGTAAGCGCCTTTCGGGTCAGTGCTCGGTTTCAGTGCGCGAGTCTCGTGGAGGAAAGGCTGATGGTCTAGCGGAAAGGGGCTAAGGCCTAATGTAAGTTGCAAAGTGGGTTTTTTGCCCATTTTCAATGAAAATAAAGGCCAAAAGGGGTAACGATGAAGGGAAGAAGGGGTTATTAAACCACACCAGGGATGTGTGTATGGTTTAAGAGGGGCATGGGGATGATTTAGAAGGTTTAGGGGGGAAATCTGGGGGGTAAGAAAGGGGAACTTTGACAAAGGGAAGAAGGATGAAATGGAGAATTCTGCAGGATCACAAGGGGAAAATTAAAGCCCTTTGGAGCACCATTTTTTGTAATCAGAGAGGCTTAATAATGGGAATCAGTAGAGGGGTTTTCAAAGGCAAAGGCCCAAGAGACTTCAAGGATGATGTGTCTTTAGGGGAGATGCATTCCTTGAAGGCTCAAAAAAAATTTAGCCCCCTACTTTGCTTGTCAAAAATTTATAGGGGGGGGCTAACAGTGGCTCCACATGGGGATGACTTCTTCTTGAAGGAGTCAAGAATTCAGAGGATAAATCTTTGGTGTAGGCCAGATGCCTGGTGCTTGACTCATTCTTTTCTTTCTTGGATCAACTTCCACAAATCATGAAGACATTACATCAGCAGATAGACTTTCTCTACCAATCTACCTACCCAGACTACAATCCTAGCATTTTATTTTAGGGTGCATTTGGACTAGCAGACCCTTTACATCATTTATTTTATAAACGGAAAATAAACCTATTCTAAATCTACCCTTATTACTCCATGAGACCAGATTAAACTATTGGTCTCATAGTTTCTCTACCTAATCTACTATCTGCTAGGATTAAACTGTCTAGCAGATTTCTTCTCTACATTCTAAGACAGAAATTGAAAACAGTCAAGCCAGGATTAGACTGTCTAAGTTGCTGGACCTTGTAGAAATTAAAAAAACTAACTACATGCTCACAGACTGAGCTTATTTGAGCTTTTCCTACCTACCCTACACTAACTTGACATATTTACAAGTCTAGCTTACGTCTTCCAATGCAACCAGTCCATCAAGTGATCCCATGACTGGTCCTTTTTTCTCAAATCCTTGAGCAAGCTGGATAGGCAGGGCTGCTCCCACCCTTTTTGTTCAATAACAACAACTTTGAAAAATTTTCTTTCTGTTTGCAACATGCTGCTCAACAAGACCCTTGATCCTTCTTCAAATGTGTGCAGGAAATGTACATAAGGATCATGAAATGATACCTAGTTATGAATATCTAGCAAGCAGGCTTCAACCAGGATCTCTTCTTCTTCCACTGGATGAAGAATAAGACTCCCTTGAGAAAGAGAATCTCCCTCATCTTCTTCATTTTCTGAACTAGAGGACTCATCATATATGGTAGTGTTATCCCCCTGGAGCTATGATATATTCTGCTCTGAGGTTCTGAGCTCTGTGAAAAGGTCTATGTATTCTTGAGCAGGGGCTTGTTCCATTGCTTCCTCTTTTTCAAAAGAAGGCTCATTGCTTTCAGCTTGCTCAAGAATCTCTTCTTTGCTTTCCTCCTCCTCTTCTAAAAGGAAAGGCTGCTGGTTTCCAGTCTCACTGATGATCTGTAGTAGAGAAGAATGGATATTCAAAGAATCTTTATCTTCTATTATACTATCATAGCTCTCCCCATCAGTATCATAGATAGGCTGACTGGTTTCATTACTTCTCTGAAACTGCTAGCTCTGATCTTCCTCCCATGAATCTAAGGATGATGGTCCTGCAAGCTCGGCTTCCCTTTGAAAACACTCATCATCAAACATATCATAAATAGAAAAATCATAACAGTAAGTAATGTCACCCACCAAACCTTCTGGATTTTCAGCAGGTCTTTCTTCATCTTGATCCATAGAGGAGTCTTCTGGATCTGTATCATAAAACTCATAAGATGAATGCGAAAGAGTGTGTGTTCTATAAAATATTTCTAAGGTGGACTGCTGATTTAATATCTGATCAATCTCCTCTTCTGTCAAAAGAGGGGTCTCCCTCTCATCACGGACAGAAGAACAACAGTCCTCCTTCTCTTGTATTAGCTGATTTGGAGGCTGGATGTTTTCTTGAGCCTCTTCTTCCACATCAGATTCTGCCTCCTCTATGTGGTCCTTTGTTTCCTCGAAGCAGCATTCCCTATTAGCCTTTGCTATTAGGTCCTGATTCTCTCTAGTCATCGTAATACAAGACATGGGTAAGCAACCAGGAAGTTCCTGATCACATTCCTCTTCATCTTCTACAGATTCTTGAGCATCATACATGTCTTGCTCATCTTCTAGGTCTCGAGTTTGCTCTCGTTCTGGGAGAGGCATGGGTTGTTCTAAATAATCCTCTTTTGCATTCAAATTAGCCATATACATCTCCAACACTTTACCAAACGTTTCTGTTAACGCATATAATTGATCATACAAAGCATCATACTTTGTATCTTTGTCCATGTTTGGATTCGTGCTTTTGCAAAGAAGGCTACTGCTTCTTCTCAACCAGTTCAGTGTCCTCCACCAGTGGAGTCATTAGGTATTCTAGGATTTATGGAGTGTGGAGTTTCCAGGTGGATGTATATGAATGTTTGAAGCAGGATGCTGTCCACCATTAGCAATTGAATGCCAATCTAAAGACAAAGTGGTCTGTTCCGTAGCGGAGTCGCCATTTTGTTGGGGTTCCCATGTTTTGGCCATATTGGCAAGACCAAAAGATGAGACAACATCAGAACCTCTTTGGGGCCCTAGGATCTAGCCTTCCTGGACCCCGAGAGGGATCTCTCCAAATAGAGCAAAGAATGGTATATCTTTGAATCTCAAAATGAGATGTTAGGCTAGGTATGAAGCACAAAGGGGGGTTTTAAAATGATTTGGTTGGTTGGTCGCTGGGTTGGTCATGAGATCATGGACTGAGAAAGTAATGGAAGGAAAAGAACAAAACAAAAGGATGTTTCAGCAAAGAGGATAGGTCACGAAAGTGCCATCCATTGGGCTATGGAGTCATGAAAGGTGATTACATGCAACAACTAGCCAAAGCTTTCAGAGGGCAAGTCATCCAACACTAAAGGATCTTTAGATTAGATGGTGGGATGGAACATTAAGGAAAGAAAGTGAGAGAAGGAAAGCAACCTAATTTCTGTCTATAGATCAGGTCAGAGGTCATTTAAATCCAAACCTGCTTGGACATACTCATAGGCAACTCTCAAAGGAGAGACAAAGGGGCATATTATAGATCAAACCAGAGGTCATTTAACTCCAGGTCAGCTTTAGCATGCTCCGTGGGAAAACAGAGATAAGTTTAACAGAGAGATATTACAAAGGCTAGCTGGTCGCACAAGGATCCTAGTGGACAGGGCTAACACTAATCCCCAGTGTTCCCAAATCTTCCAGCTTAAACCCAACAAGAACATCTAAGAATGATTCATTTAATTCATACATCAGCTAGCGGGGAATAACATCCACTACTCTAGTTAAATTAAACTAAAATCAACCCTTAGATAACACATTTAGCGAGAAAAACGTAGAGAGCAAGGAGAGCAGAGACATAGGGTACCTAACAAGGGTAAATCCGATGCCATATTTCTGATGCAAGCCAGCAGAAAATGAAACAGAATGAAAATTTAATAAACAGTCTTAGAAAAACATCACCAATAGTAATAGACCAGGATCTTGTGAAATATGCTTGATTAATTGATGCAAAACCAGTCACATACACTAAGCTCAATGGCTATTATAATCCAAACCTCTCCTCCCAGGCCTAATACATAACAACTACTCTGCTAATCCCTCCCAAGACTGTTCTAACAGTCAGAATGAATCCTTCTAATAGCAACGACAGCAGCCGAACAACAACCTTTACAATGTGTTCTCGGAAATTCTTATAGCGGAAGAGAATAACAATGGTAGGTGTAAAATTAAATGCAGCATTGAACTCTAAAGCATCAGGAGGGCCGAGGCTCCATCCCCCTTTAAAATACTGGGCATTTATCTCTGGTACTCTGTGGATGAAAGAGTGGTCCTTATCAGGCTTTTATTTACTCCAGGTGTGTCTCTGACGTACTTTGGATGCATGACGATGATGCTAGGGTCTGCCATACTGTATAACTAATGCACTGGTAGCATAGGATTGTTGTCAGGGCATGGAAAATCTTACTTGGACACAATGTAGACTGAAACCATAATGTGTACCGTGTCCTTTCATGGAAGAACATTCTGTTGATATTAAAACCCTGCTAATATGGTTTTCTGTGCATTGGACCGTCTAACCGATCCCCGGGGTTTCGATTTTGGTACTATGCCTCCTACTAATTGGATCAAGGCTCAAAATCTGCAATTGCAGGCCTTAAACACTCTCTTGTTCCACTGTTACTCTTTGCCACTCTCACAATTACCTCTGACTATGAAATCTGTGCTTTCAATGCTCTGGACAGGTCTTTACGGAGTTTTTAGCTGTGTTCTTTGAATGCACATCCTGTCACGTCTCCTTCCTAAGATTTATTCATAAATTCAACCCCTGAAAATGGTCCTTTCCTGCGTTCTCTGTCACTATGACAGGGACTGTGAATTATGGTGGTTTATCGCCACTCGAAACACTGCAAAACACGAAAACACGTTAATAAATCATGCACGGAGGTGGTGGACGCAACAGGGATGACGAGAATGGCCATGCAGACTTGCGAAATGGTGGAAAAATGTGGGATTACGGTGGAAAATGCAGTGGGAGGCTTGTATAATGGTGGCGCAGTGGGAAAATGCATGGGACAACGTCGAGGCAAACGTTTTAACGTAAAAAAATTTAACTTTGACCTTGGAATGAATATATATAACGGGGGCGGGTGAATGTACAGTGGAGACACGTGGAGTGGTGACGTGGCAGGACCGGGAGATGATGGGAAAGTCAACAGCGGGGGGAAATCGAATCTGGACCGTTCGATCTCAGGAGGATATTGACAGTTGGGAACGCATCGGAGGGCAATGAACGGTGGGCCAGGGGTACGGTGGCCATGGGTTAACTAGTGTGCAGCTCTGTGGAACGACGACCGTTGGATCAACTACCCCAAATTGGATGGTGCCCATGCATATTGATACGCATCCGCGGACAAACATTAATGCGTGATAGGGTAGTGGTTTTGAAATAGTGTCGGAGCCATGTGTCGAATGCTAAGTGGAATTGCTGGCCTATCAGAAAATACCGCCCTCTGCCCAAAGGTGGTGCGATAGAAACCGGATGGTTTTTTAATAGTACGCGAGGACCACCGGGGCGGGTAGACTCCGAACCGTCAGATCTGCGGGTAAATAGATGGCGATGGCGCGATCGGGGTGATGAACGGGGTGAACAATGGACGCTGTGGGAGCCGCGATCACCGTCCAATCTATACAGATCGACCGTTGAAACTGCGTCCGATATCCATTTGTGGTAAGCGCCTTTCAGGCCAGCGCCCGGTTTCAGCGCCAGGGTCTCGTGGAGGAAAGGCTGAGGGTCTAGCGGAAAGGGGCTAAGGCCTAATGTAAGTTGCAAAGTGGGTTTTTTTCCCATTTTCAATGAAATTAAAGGCCAAAAGGGGTAACGATGAAGGGAAGAAGGGGTTATTAAACCACACCAGGGATGTGTGTATGGTTTAAGAGGGGCATGGGGATGATTTAGGAGGTTTAGGGGGGAAATCTAGGGGGTAAGAAAGGGGAACTTTGACTAAGCGAAGAAGGATGAAATGGAGAATTCTGCAGGAGCACAAGGGGAAAATTAAAGCCCTTTGGAGCACCATTTTTTGTAATCAGAGAGGCTTAATAATGGGAATCAGTAGAGGGGTTTTCAAAGGCAAAGGCCCAGGAGACTTCAAGGATGATGTGTCTTCAGGGGAGATGCATTCCTTGAAGGCTCAAAAACAATTTAGCCCCCTACTTTGCTTGTCAAAAATTTATAGGGGGGGCTAACACTTTCTAGATGACACTTTCTCAATGAGCACTCTCCAGCTCAAAGAGAAACTTCTACCTACAGCAGATCCAAAACCTCATTGGTTTTGGAAGGTCATTGATGAAGAGGAGGTCTCATGGAGAGATCCCATTAGAGATGCACTTCAACATGTCATGGAGTGCAAGGTTCATCAACACATGGAGAATGGTAGTCGTCAGGGGAGGAGTACCAAGATGGAGAATGGAAGGAGACATCCACAAATGATTGATTGGATGTGGATGAAGCGTAAGAGGCTAGTAAGACACTTGCATATCTATGACACCGGGCAACAGGAGGCTTGGATGCGCTGGCTACTCTTGAAGGTGTTTGGCCATCATTTGGCATATACTCTCTCTAAGGGTAGGTGGATGGAGAAGATGTGGCAATATTCTTGCATCATTTAGTAGAAAAGAGTATGGATGCATGGTGTTGATGTGACATTCATATCATTCATTATGTCTTCATCACATGACTTGTATGATGAGAGCATGAGGAGGCAACAAACACTTTTGTTCCTTGGGTTGTACTTGAGAGAGCAAGGGAAAATTTTCTCTCACATGTTGTATGATGTTGTCGGAGTAGGAGATGGCACTATCATGGTGCAAAGGGGGTACTCCTTGGCCTTGGATGAACATGAAGTACTTCCATTTTGGGAGGAATTTCCTAATTGCAACAAAATTATTGGAGGAGTCTTTGACAATAATCATGTCAAAGAATTGAGCTATGAGTTGGCAAGAGCCTATTTGCATAGGCCAAAAGCGTTGTTACTTTGGAGCATGAACTTATTCATGTATTCATGCATCACTTTACTTTAAACACATGGTGAGAATGTTGTTTTTGTATCTATTTATTATGTAACACAGTATTTGCATATTCTTACCATTATCATATAGTGCATTGCTCCACAAGAGGGAAAGTTTATTGTTGAGGCCCATGAATTTTTTTTTTCCAATTATTATGATGGAGACAGCCATCCTTTGTATAACCATGGGAAAGTGTTTGATTATTTCTTGTATGCTCAGTTGATACATTCACCCATTTACTATTCACTAGTAGATGTGATGATTCACACAACTAGCCATTTGTCAAAACATCACTTGCCATGTTATTTTCTAAAGTTGCAGTGGGAAAGACTGCATTGTGTCCACTTGAGACATTGTTTGTATCATGTAGCATCATGTAAAACATTCAACAAACTTCTCATTTGGATACCCTATGATGATCATGTCCTATTCATCATGGATGAGATGTTTTGGGCCAACTTGTTCTTCAATGTTGGAGAGGAGATCCTTGGAGGGTTGTTCTTCATTTTTCCACTTAAGGGAAATACTATTGTAGCCCATAATCAGCACATACTCTACACTTATCATGAGTGGAGAGAAGGACAGCGTGGGGTAGACTACCTTGTATACCATGACCAGATTTTCAGCCCACCTACTTTGCATGAGCCAAAGGTGGAGGAAGACTTTCAAGAGTTGCCATGTTGGGAGGTAACTCACTTTTTATGGGTGATTGTTTGGGGATGGAGATTCATATGGGGATGGAATATCCCAATTCATTTCATCTCTCATGCCTCAAGAAGGACCTTCAGTCCTATCCTTGTAGTTGCTTGAGGACAAGCAACATTTGGGAGGGGAGGACTGTAATGTCCCCAAAATTAGCATGAAGCTAATTGGAACATTAATTTTTCTTATATCATCTAGAAGGTGAATAAATGGGTAAGGAGGCCCATGAGTAGAAATAAAATCCCTCATAGTGTGAAAGGGATCATCAGAGTAGCTACATTTTTCTCCCTCAAGTGTGAAAAGGGGCAAATCCATGAGGACAAGGTCAAGTTTGACCATGTCAATAGCGCTGCCATGGAGGGAGTGGATCACTTTGAAAGACATCATAGTATGAATTGGGGAGAGATAATTTGGTGGAGGAAACCCTAATGTGTGGGGTCCAAGGCAAGAAGGCTTTCATTTTCATAGAGGGAGGAAAAGGTAGCCATATAAGGATATGTTATTGAGTATTGATTTTGGTCTGCATGACTATTTGCTTTCTCCAGTACTTGTTTAACTGAGATTGTTGTGCTGCTTAGAAAAAGGAATTATTGTTTAGGAATTCTTCTCCCTTCTTGATAGGACTCTTGAGGGACTGTACTTCATTTCTCCACATTCAAGCTCAATTCCAAGCCACCTCCTTTAGCTACAGTGTTATTCCTGTAGCAAGAAACGTTGTGTTGCAGGGTGCTGTAGTGGAGGGTTCCACAACACCACTTCTAGAGCTTATCTTTCAGAGGAGGGAGCTTCTATTCCTCTAGGAGGCCATTGAGGAAGATTTAGGAGCTGATTTCACAGCTTTGGCATCAGGCCAAGAACTTCAAATCACCTACAATGCAGTCCCTCTCCTTGATTACGTTATCTCTGAGAGTATTTGTAGTGGGGATTTGCATTGCTAGTTTGGAGGGTGAGATCTTCAGTGTTAGGATCAGCCTTTCACTTGGAAGATCCATTGGAGGAGGTATATTTCATATTTGACATCATATTAAGCCATCTACATTCAGTTCATGAGTTGCACCTGCTATTCAGTCTTGCCCCTGCAAGTCCAGCATTTTGTATTTTTGCATATTTTAGCCAATCCCTCCAGGATTGTCTAGAAATTGCCTTTGGGATTGTATATCTTTGCTCCCAATAATGTATGAGTTGTATATTGATATATCTATGTATTGACATGTGTTAGTATAAATCTCTCCTTATAAAACTGCGCTGTCATAGCCTTGGGCCTTCTTGTGTAGTAGTATTTTACCATATTTCATGTACATGCTTTCTTGAGGCTAGTATTGCCTAACTTGAGTGACCATCTCCTCAAGATCTTGTATAAATTTTGCTACAACAACTTAATATGATGGCTATGATCTCTTCTTACATTTTATGAGTTGATGTATCCCTGCTACTCCATTATTGTGTTTACATATTGCTGTGGCTCCAACTTTGGAATATCATAAGATATTCTCATTGTTGTAGATTTTCCCTATTTGGGGATATTACAAAATTATACAATATATGTTTCCATTCGATGATTATTCACCTCCCATTCCCTTTCATAAACCTATAATTTGACCTTTTGGGTTAGGCACATCACTTGATTGGTTTGGTAATGATTAATTGAAGGTGAGTGGCCATATTTTACTAGCTCCTCCCCTTCTCTTAGATACTTTTTTTCATTTGTGGGATCTCTTTATTTTTCGACCCTTCTAGTTTTTCCGTAATTCATTTTGTATCTTCTTAATATTATAATTGCTAGACAACAATTAGGGAAGGATATCTGAAAAAAATTGTTGTAAAATGCATCGAATGATACATTTATTTATCTTGAGGCTTCTCTAGTTTATGGTAACTCTTACTATTTCATGTATTCAAATAGTTGTCCCTAGTTTGGTTCATTTCACAATTCATCCTTAAGATCAGGAACTACTAAAATGTTTAATGAAATTTGATGGAAGTATATAATTTTGTATTCCTTATCCTTATTCAAGTTATTTCCTCCTATAAAGATCCCAAAATGGATTATCTTTAGAAGCCATAATCAAAAGGGTTTCCTCATTTAGGATTAAGGTCATCTGTATTGGAAAGAAAATCATCCCAACAAGGAAATAAATGATATTAATAGATCCAAAATAGTTTTAAGAAGTTACAAAGAGCTAATTCATTTTAATAAGAAGTCTCTTTCGTAGGCCTACTCTAATATCAATGAATCAGGGCACCATTATATCATGTAGTATGCTAACATTATGAATTTGTTGATTCAATAGAATCAAAGGATTGATTTATTGAAAGTTGATAAATTGGTTAGAAAATGAGCATTCAATCACAAGAATGACGATATTTCATCGACCTCAAATGATCGGGTCAGACATATTAGGTCGTGCACGCAATGAGGGAGAGGATTCTTCTTATAAGGAAGATAGGATACGGTGTACACTTTTAATAATAAGATTATAAGTTATAAAATTATTTTGGATTTGGTATATCCTTATTTAATGTTCTCCGTAGATACTTCATCCCTAAACTTCACATATGTATAAGATAACAAGTGTGATGAGAGCATCAAATATGATTTTTTTTGTTATCCCTTAATAAAAGATCTAATAATTATACTTGTTTGCAATCCCATGGTTGGCTTGCATTTAATAGAAGATCCATTCGATAGACTTGAGTAGGTATAATAAAAAAAGTGGTTCTTGGATTGGCATGGATAAGGAGCATGTGAGGAAGTGAAATTAGAGGAAACTATGAAGAGTTAAATATTTCGTAGGACACCAAGGCCATAAGAACGATAGGGTTGAGAGTGGAAATGATATGACATAATGTTGGAGATGAATAATTGGTGAATCAAATCGCTTATGATTATTTTTCCCTAGTGTTCTAAGTTTGAAATTTGGGCATTTCAATGGTGACCAACTTGTCTAGAAGTTGTAACTTTTTTGAACTACTAACCATCATTGTTTTGAGTGGGTTTTATAATCCTTGGGTTCGCACTATTATTTTATTATTTTTTTCACTTTTTATGTGTAGTGTTCCATAACTCATAGATCTGAAATGTAAATTAGGTTTACAAGTATTATAAATGTAGTAAAATAGTTTAAAGAGACAAGTAAGACGAGATATGTGAAATATACCCTTGTATTATGATAATAAGGGAAGTGTTGGAAACATATTTTTAATCCATTTTGAGGAATATTTTTGATGGATATTTGCCCAAGATTGCATGAGGACTTGCAAAGTCTCAGGTTTAAGGGAGACATTGTGTCTTCATTTTGAGGCATTTATTGTTATCATAAGTGCAATTTTTTCCCTCTCTACTCCCTCTTATAGCCTATTATCATTCCCCTTTTATTACGATGAATCGCCTCAATATGATGTAGTATGACAAAGTTATGATGTTCTAAATTTTTTTGCGAAGAACAAAAAAATCTGCAGGTGGGCTGACTCGACTGCTGATTGGATAGTCCATACTACTGATGTCAGAAAACATCAACATGCCAACTGGGCATATGAAATTCCAATCATAGTTCGCCAAGTTTCGAATCTGTATAGGATGTGGTGGCATGGTTTGAATGGTTCATGGTGTTTTGGATGGCCCAATAGGAAGCCTCTACATGGCCCAACTAGAGGCTGCCACGTGTCGTCTTGTTATTGGTTAAAAAAAATTAACAGACCCGAAGGCCTCGACAGGGATCGAATCTACAACCTGTTGCACACAAGTTTCATGCCCTATAATATCGCCATCATGATGGTTCTTACCATACTATGGTCCCGAGTTATATTTCAATTCAACATATTTGTGCTTTAGGGAGAGGGTTCCGGCATTAGCACTAGCCCCTAGTCATGTTACTACCCACATGACCTTGTATTGGAGCAGCAACGAATGATCTAGGTGGCTCCAGAGACACACAGGACAAAGAGGGCTTATGAAAGCTCAGCAAATTAAAGTGATATAAATGTGGCAAACACAATTACAGGTTGAAGATCTCATTTTACTAATCACAACAGTGTGAACGGTTCGTCAAACCATGTTCGTATGTGAATGTTAGAGCTGGTCAAAGTTCTAAGGTTGACTAGATGACTTGACAGGCTAAGGACACAATTTCATAGAAATCCGGCCACCGGATTCCGGCCAACTCTGGCCGGATTTTGAGCGAAATTGTGGGACCATTGATTTGACTCCTATGGTCAAAAAACAAGAATTTTAAAAATGTATTGTTTGTTAAATAAAATAAAAAATATATATTAAAAAAAGGGAAGGCGGGCCACGACCCCCACCACCCCCGTCAGACTTTAATATAACAAAATAAAATAAAATGGGGTGGCAGGCCATGATCCCTGCTACACCCTCCGCCACATCACAATAAAACGTATATATTCATGTGGTTGGTTCGAGCCGCTTGGGAGGCGGACCCGCCCACCACAACAGTTACCATATATATATATGTCGATCGTTACAAGGGATTGGGTTGGGGCCATGGTTTGCGGACCCCACTCACCCAACATAGCACCAAAGAAAAATTAAATCAAAACAAATGCAACAATATGTTTCCAAGGGGATTCGAACCTTGTCCTCCACCAGAAGAGTCGGAGGCATTACCAATGGGCCACAACGACCTCTTAGTAAGTTTCGCTCAAAAAATTATATATAACCTCATTTTCTAGTGTGTCAAAGTGGGGAGAACAGAATGGAACGGAAGCCAGACCTCGGAACCCAGTTCGTAGATGGTGGCATGAATTTCAAAGGGAAGAATATTCCTTTGATGCCTAGAGATTCCCTAGGGAGGTAAAATTTATTTTTATCAGAATATTCTCAAGTTTACAGTAAATTTTCTCAGATTTTTGCAGGGAACGTAATGGCAATATCAGATTTTCCTTTTCAACAGTTGTTTTCTAGATTCCCTGTGGAGAAGAATCTACATGAATCTTGAGGGAATATTTTAGATTCCTTGGAGGCCAAAATTCATCGGTGTCAGAATTAGGTCAACTTTATACTCATTCTTCTTAGAATTTTGTAAGGATATCAATGATGAGATCAAATTCTTGTTTTAAGTTGCATATTTTTAGATTCCTTGTAGAGGAGCATCTTTGAGGAATCTAAAAATATTCCCTATTGCCCAAATTTCGACAATGTCAGAATTCATAAAACTGACATTCAATCCTACACCTCTCCGCGACATGAATCCAGCAGTGTAGTCAGATTTTCCATATGAGCCATATATTTTTTGGCCATTTTCCATAATGGGATGACGGTGTCAGATTTCAGCATGCGGACAGTCGATTTCTTGCCATTCACCGTCACGTTTGCTATGGTGCATTCATATCTAGCGATTGAGCATCCTATTCTTCAGCCAACATCATACTTGAGGTATATGAAGTGTTGTTTCCTTGTACTTCATTTATTATTGTTGTAGGATTTTTTATTTCATGTTGATTCCATCTTCATGTATGATGCAGAATCTTCATGTTATTTTGCTATTGTTGATTCTTGCTTGATGTTTGATGCATAATATTTATGTTTATTTGATGTGGTATGTATTGATCATGGATGGTGATTTATCTTGTGATATCCTTTGCTACCTCGATGGTTGGATACCCTTTGTCACCATGTGTGAAGTTGCCATGCTAATAGGAGGTTTGTAGTGAGTGAGAGTTCCTTGTAATAGAATGTCTCGTGGAGAGACTTTGCCACTCATGTTGAGGGCTTTCCTTGTATGACAAGTAAATAGCATCCATGTGCATTATCACTACTTACAACACTGAATGAAGCAGGCAACACCATCGAGAAACTGAGTCCTAGAGACATAGTCCACACTGGACGAACTTCATTATTAAACAGCTTGCAGTTTTGCTGCATGATTGTTGACATGTGTTCCTCTTGATTATATCTGCATGTGTTCATTAATGCTTTCGATAAAATGTAATTCTAACACATTAGCCAAAGTAAAAGGTCTTAGTTAAAAGGGTATCATAAATTTATCCAGATAAAGTGGTATTAGAGCGGTCTTCTTGTTGATGTGAACTGCAAGTGTGAACCATTGAACATGTAGCAATGGATGATGTAACAGAAATGTACGAGACCATGCTCATGGTGTCCGATAAAGCGGACATTTTGTATGAATTTTATGAGAAACAGGCAGCAGATAACGCTAAGTTGAAAGCACTTCTACAAGAGGAGATGGAGGAAAAGCAGCGATTGTAGCTTCAATTGCAAGCCACAATAGAGGCATTGGAAGAATTGAAGTGCAACGACCAAATTCTTCAAGCAGGTCATGATGCATTAAAGACATTTGTACAAGAAGAGAAGAAGGAGAAGCCACAATTGCAACTTTAGCTACAAGCCACGATAGAGGGCTTGGACGAAGTGAAGTGCAACGAAGGCTTAGAGAAGCGCTCTTCACATGTTTCAAAATTGACAGTTGAGGTAAATAGTTGTGATCATTCTTATGTTTCATCTTCACATTCTATTATTTCTATTGGAAATGTGGAGATCCCCATTACAGGAACCGGCATGAGACTCCTTACCAAGATAGGGTACAAAGGAGGAGGACTTGGCATTCATGGCCAAGGCATAACTCAGCCACTGGAGGTTGTGTAGAGACCTCGCTACGCAAGTTTGGGATACACTAAAGGATAATTTTCAAAGGTGTATGAAGCTTCCACGATAGTGATGAACCCATCAAGGAGAGAGAATGATGGTAACACTTCACCATCATTCCAAGGAAGTGCATGTCGCAATAGAACAACTGAGACAAGCTCTCATCACCATGATCGCACCAGAGATCACCAGGGAAGGTATATGTCAAGCCCCTATATTACTATTGTAGTCCCTTATTATGTTATTGTAGCCCCCCTTATTGTTAATATTGTACCTCTATAAACCCCATATTGTTATTATTGTGCCCTTACATTATTATTGTTAGATTGGCTAGGATTATATTGTGACCCCATGGACTGCTATATATAGAAAGGAGGTTTTTTCATTTGTACCATCCAAGAATTATTCATTTATGTAATGTATTGGATGTTTCCCCCTATAAGTGGTTTATTTCTAAGTAGTTTATCTATCTTGTACTCTATTTTTGGAGCTGGTTTCATAACATTTGGTATAATAGCTTTGGATTCTAGGGTTTCACTGCTCCAAACAGGTCATCATGGAATTTTCGCTATAACGTTTTTTTATAAAAAGTTTAAGAAGCTGAAATTTTCACACAGAGAAGCCGAAATGCTAAGGAATATTGTGGAAATTTTTTAGATCTTCGTTAGCAACATTTTAGGAGATATGATATATGTAAGTTAGGGTTGTTTTCAGGCTCTTGAATTTCACCTAAGCAGGTCATCATGCCATTTTCACTATAACTTTGTTTCTACGAAGGTTCATAAGATGACATTTTTACAGAGCGAAGAATAAATCTTGAGAAACCTAAAATAAAAAGTTTAGATCTTTTTTTGAAATATTTTCAGAGATATGACTTGGGGAAGTTAGGGCTCCCAGATTTCATCTTAAAGAGGTGACCGTGGGAAAATCTATCTCTATCTTTGAGCATCGGATTGGAATTCTGTAAAAAGTGGATGCAAGTACACAAAATTTATTTTTCTATTTGTTAATTTCAGAGCCGAAGGAGGAAATAGTGATACTTGGCACTGTGTACAAGTTCTCTATACTGAACCAGTCCATAATTATGTCATTGTGGGAGATTGGGCATAACTTTGAGGGGTCATATCGACGGTGTATCGATATTCGCAAGTTCATTTTGATTATAAGCATGTTGCTATTCATGAACATAAATCATGGGATAAGAAAACTTGTCATTTTTGTTGTTTACATAACCATGTCATTGTTGAGTGTTGGAAAAGAATGGCAGCACAAAGGAGGATGAGGAGTGAAAATCCTTCTCCAAAACAAGGAAAGAAATTGGTTAAGTAGGTATGGAGGAAGAAGACTCATTCAAGTTATTGAAATCAAAGTGGTCATGAAAGAGCCACGTGTTCGAGGCTCCATCTAGAGTAGCACCTTAAGGACAAAGCGTTGGTGCATGAACTAGTTGAAACGATCGTTCGACAAGCAAGTGCTCCACAGGGAGATGACCCATTCAGTTTGATAAGTGAAATATGGTTTTTCTAGATGTGGTAGTGTGTCATGGCCTTGTTTTATAAATAATGTGTTTCATTTTTAACTATAAAAGTGATGGTGTGTTTTCCATCGCTTGTTGAGAAACCATGATATTTTGGCCTTTTTTTGTAAATCATGTGATGCATTTCTTTCATGTAAAGTGATGATGTTCTTGCCATCACTTCAAAATGCGACAATGATTTTTTTGGCCTTGTAATGATAGATGGGGTGTGATTTCCATTTAATGTAAAATTGACCACTGAGTATGCCAAACTCGTGGCAAGTATGGAAATGTTTGGGTCATAGTTGGTCATAATCTTAGCATTCAATTTGCAGGAGATTGTACTATAGTTTTGAAGAGGATGCAGGTGTTGGCTCATTGCTTAAGGCTCCGAAGAACAAAGGTGAAGGAGATGGAAGGGTGACCTTTTTTAGGACACTTGTGGTGCAAACATTGTACACATCAGTTGCAGATTATTGTTGATACTTTTGGAGGACCAAAAGCTCCTTAGTGGGGAGGAATGATCCAAGTGGATCCAGAGACACACACAGGACAAATAGGGCTTATGAAATCTCAATAATCAAAGTGATGCAAACGTGGAAAACTATGTTTCAAGTTTAAGATCTAGTTGTGTTGATCGCAATGGTGTGAACGTTTTGTCAAACCGAGTTCGTATGTGAAAGTTGGAGATGTTCAAAGTTATAAGGTTGACTGAATGACTTGCTAGGTTAAGGAAGATACAAATTCATAGAAATTAGGTCACCAGATTTTGGCCAACTTCGGCCGGATTCTAGGAGAATTTGTGGGACCGTTAATTTGACTCCTTTGGTCAAAAAATGATAAGTTTAAAAATGTATGGTTTGTTAAACAAAATCAAAAAAATTATTTAAAAAAGGGATAGTGGGTCATGACCCCCGCCACCCACGTTAAACTTTAATATAACAAAAAAAATTAAAATGGGGTAGTGGTCGATGACCCCCACCACACCATCCACCACATGACATTAAAATGTATACATTCAAGTGGTTGGGTCAGGCCACTTGGGAGGCGCACCTGCCCACCACAACAACTACCATATATATATGATGACTGTTACAAGGGGTTGGGTCAGGGCCATGGGTTGCAGATCCCACCCACCCAACATAGCACCAAAACAAACTTAAATCAAATGAAATGCAACACTATGCCATCAAGGGGATTCGAACCTCATCCTTCACCGAAAAAGTCAGAGGCATTACCAATGGGCCATAACGGCCTCTTGGTAAATTCCGCTCGACAAATTCTATATAACCTCATTTTTCTAGTGTGTCGAAGGGGGGCGAAAAAAACGGAATGGAAGCCAGACCCAGGAATGCAATTCAAACCATAGGAGGCATAATGGTGGCACGAATTTCAAGACCAAGAATATTCCTTTGATTCCCAAAGATTCCCTAGGGAGGTGAAATTTCTTTTTATCATAATATTCTCAAGTTTACAAAAAAATTTCTAAGATTTTCGTACGGAATGTAATGGAAATATCAAATTTTCCTTTTCAACAACGTTTTTTCAGATTCCTTGTGGAGGAGAATCCTCAAGAATCTTGAGGGAATCTTTCAGATTCCTTGGAGGCCGAAATTCATCGGTGTCGAAAATCGAAATGAGGTCAAATTTATACTCATTCTTCTCATAATTTCATAAGGATCTCAATGGTAAGATCAGATTCTTGTTTTGAGTTGCAGATTTTCAGTTTCCCTGTGGAGAAACATCTTTTGAGGAATCTAAGGGGAATAAAAAAAGATTCCCTACGACCCAAATTTCGACAGTGTTAAAATTTAGAAAATTGACAGTCGATCCTACACCTCTAGACGATACAAATTCAGCGGTGTAGTTATATTTTCCATATAATCCATATAGTTTTCAACCATTTTCCATAATGGGATTACGATGTCGGATTTCAGCATGCGAACAATTGATTTCTTGCCATTCGAAGCCACGTTTGTGATAGTGCATTTAGATCCAGCGATTGAGCAGCCTATTCTTCAACCAACATTAGAGTTGAGGTATATGAAGTGTTTTTTCCATGTACTTCATTGATTATTGTTGTAGGATGCTTTATGTCATGTCAATTCCTGCTTGATGTATGATGCAAAATCTTCATGTCTGATGCAGAATATTTATGTTTATTTGATGTGGTATGTATTGATCATGGATGGTGATTTATGTTATGAGATCCCTTTGTTTCCTCGATGGAATGATACTCTTTGTCACCATATGTGAAGTTGTCATGTTGATAAGAGGTTTGTGATGAGTGAGATTTCCTTGTAACAGAACGTCTTGTGGAGAGACTTTGCCACTCATGTTGAGGGATTTCCTTGTATGACAAGTAACAACATCCATGTACATTATCACCAATTACAACACTCAATGAAGCGACCAACACCATCAAGACACCAAGGCCCAAAGATGTAGTCCACACTGGACGAACTCTATTATTAAAAAACTTGCCCTTTTGTCGTATGATTGTTGACATGTGTTTCTCTTGATCATATCTGCATGTGCTCATTAGTTCTTTTGATAAAATTTAATTCTAACACATCATCCGAAGAAAAAGGTCTTGGTTAAAAGGGTATCAGAAATTTACCCGGATCAACGAAGGAGGGGCGGGGACCAACCCCAACCTCTGATCTCGATGCTTGGCATATTTCTAGGGTGGAAGGCTCGACAGAGAGGGTAGGGTTGTAAGCCTCTGCTTATAGTGTTATGGTTCAACATGTAACTGAAGGTGGGAATATAGGGGGATAGCCCAACATGGGCGGGAAGTTGGATCGGCCCCTGGCCACATCACCAACCATGTGACCCTATTCCAATGGTGTGGAGGGCTTAGCTCGGAACATGCGGTTAGTTTGCCCCAGTCCATGGTGACATCATCACACATGTGACCACATGTCGAAGAGAAAGGTGCCATTTCCAGTGAGGGTAGACGATTGGGCTCCCTAGCCCTCGACCATACGCGCCCCATATGTCCCTATTTTTGCGCACAGGGATTATTGGGAATTTTAATGAGGCAAAAAAATGCACCATTTGCGGGAAAAATTGTTGCTTATCCAACTCTTTAAAGGGAAAAAATGTCACACAATTAGTAGGTTTGGAAAAATTATGTGATAGATAGCAAAGCTTGGCTTGGAGAAGCATAACATCCTCAATTTTGAACCTTTTATTGCTCAAGAAGAGCCTAGATGGGGGTTTTTAAGTGTCTTCAATTCAATGGTAGCCTTAGTTTTCTGATTTGATTACTTTAGGTAGGAATTTTGGCAGGTTTGAGTCGTTTAGTGTCAGAGACAATCAGAGGTTTAGATAATTTCTGAAGGCATTCTAAGCATGGAGAAAAACTTGTAGGGGTTTCGAACATTCTTATTTCATCTGCAACAACTGTGATTTTTGTAGAGAAACTCTTTTTATTCTTTCCTCATTATGTGTTCATGAAAGAAGCTCTATTTTAGTACTTCAACGTGGATTTTTGTACATTTTATGCTTGGTTTTTAGGTGGAGTACAAGGACTTGATGTGGGAATCCTTTTCAAGTTGACCTTTTTGTGACCTATTGTAGGGAGTCATATTTTTGGAGTGAGAATTATTTGTAGGAGAATGTTTCCTTGTAGGGGAAACAAGCCACTCAATTGTCATCAATTTTCATGTACTATTTGACCGCTAAAATCAATAGATCAATCTAGTTTTTGGAGGAGGCTCAGAGACGTAGCACAGGAGGGGTGAACTTCATCATCAAATGTTGGTTTTTACTCTTCATGTTTTGTTACTTGAGTTGCATGTGAATGCGTTACTTCTTAAAGTTCACATGAAAACTAACTCACCGCCTTGAAGAGATTATGAAACTTGTTTACTTTTAAAGACCCATTTTTTTTACTTGCAAAGCCTCAGAGGACAGTCTAGTTTTAAAGAGGAGAATTTCTCCTCCAATATTTTAAGATCATGTGGTATCAAACCTTTTTTTGACCAAGTTTCAAGTATGGGAAACAATTTTAAGCATGAAAGACTGCAAGAGTTAGATGAGATTAAATTGTCTCTTCAAATGGAGAATGTTGAGCTGAGGAGATTGCTTGAAGTTGTCGAGGATGAGAAGAGGCAAATGCATCTATTATTGAGGGAAAAACTACCCTAAGGTCTGGGTTGAGGGACCTAACAGAAAAGAAGGCATAAAACAACAAGAAGAAATCAAAATAAAGTTCCTAATGCTCAAAATAGTCAACTAGGGAGATATGACTTTACCCATATGTCCTACGTTTGAGGTCATTCCTATAGGGTGCAAACCCTCTGCTTCTCCATGTGCTTCAATACCCGCAACTCACTCAAGAAAAATAACATAGACTAGTCAGTATGTTAGATCATATAAACTCATAAAATATAACATGAAATTAACAATTACAAGATCATTAACATGTATAAGAGACATATAAGATCGTAACATTAGGAATGGGAAAAAAGCTTCTTTATTTATGTATGTAAAATGTGTGGATATGTCACCTGAAATCAGCCACAAATCCAAGTGAAACTGTCCTATGGATCCATCCAGCCTAAGCCTCAACAATATTCTTCCATAAAAGGTGCACAAAGATGTCACATAACGGAGGTGAACATCTCAAAGAAGGAAACAACAGTTTCCTGAACCCAGGAAGTGTAGGAGGCACAGGGATAATCAAACTTGATCTAGGCTATAACATTCTATAGTATCAATTCCTTGCTCGACCCTCCCTTAGGCCTTCCCAATAAGGTGTATTTATACTTCCTCAAAATAGTTTTTTCAGTTGGGAAACAGTTTGGCCACGGGCTCCTGTAGGTGGGATTCTGGTGTAACCTATAAACCCTGCAAAAAATATAGGGAGTTATATATTTTTAAATATTTTAAATTGTATAAACAGGTCAATTATGAGTGGACCCACACCTGCATGTGTCTAAGACATGACAGAGTCATGTATGGAATTCAAAATAATGTTTTTTAAGAAGATGACCAAGCCTGAATGGAAAGGGATACCCAAGGCCAATACATAGATCATTAAGTATATAAAGGTGATAAATGATGCTATAATAGATTCTCCCTAATATATGTGGCCATAAGGGGTACATGGTGGCCGAAATGTATTATGTGCATAAGAAAGAATCTTGCGAGGACTAGAGAGGACTTCATCATATTTCAACCTGCCAAAAACTAGTGAACGAAATCATAAAGTAAGCTCATGTCTAAGGTGGGCATACCCATGATGAGTGAAATTAAATCATGTCCGCATAACTAGTATGGAGCAGATCCAATATGTCTACAAGTATAGCATAAATTGTAAAGTACATAGTGAATCATCTGATCACTGCCCGAAAGTGTATATCAAAGTTGTGTCAAATATCACATGTAGAATACTAATCAATGATGATGCAAATATATATGATAACTGAAGTCACAATTTAATCTGCAAGTACCAAATCATAAGTGGTGGAAAAAATTGTACCGCACGCAACTCGGGTGGCAACATATAGAATGTTGTTGTAATGAAGTATAACATATAAGGGTGTATGGTGTCACTGGCAGAAAGCCGAAGGATCTGTCAAAGTGAACCAAAACATGTTAATGAAAACCCAAGTTCTTCACCGATCACAATGGTTCAATTCTATGCAATGGGAATAAATGAGTTGAAGTCAAGCATGCGATAAATCGTTTGATTACCAGTCAATATTTTAAATCCTTAATTTATGGAGTCATCATGAAGCTTAATCATCTCTTAAATAATATATTAGTTTGGATATAAATCAAAAAAAAAATTCTTTTCAACTATGAGAGCTAGACCCAATGAACTTTCAAGTTTAAATTGATTATATTAATTTTTTTAAAATTAATTTAAACTCTCTCTTTCTCCATTTGAAGAAATATGATGATGTATATCAATTTTAAAAATAATGATAAAATCAAAATCAATTTAGTATATATTCACTATAATACCAATGAATACATTGAAATTTCCATGTAACCATCTCCCTCTCTTTATCATAACATTTGAGAAGGGGTACACCTTTTGTCTTTTCTCATTGAGTTGATCCTTCATGGATTTTTCCATTTCCTTATTTTCATATGGCCCTTTTCAAAGTTTAGATAAGCATTAAATTCAAATATTATTCATACGATATGCAAATACATAAGATTGTGACCCTTGATTTCATATTCCAATAGGTCCTTTGGACTTCTCATAACTCTTCATGTTCACTTGCAGCTTTTTTATTTCCACACTAGTGAATATTTCATTTTATATAATCCCCTAAGGATTATGTTTCTAACATTAACCCACACCCTCACCTCACTTGAATCTAGAGGGCATATGTGAATCCAAGAAGAGAGCTAAAATACAAAGGTAAATAACAATTAATGGCTATATGTGATCTCTAAATCTAGTGGTTTAAGAAAGACTACAAACCAAAAAGGTAACAGAAGTTGAAGTCTTCTATCAATGGTTGTTTAAAGCTATTCACCAACTCTAGAACTTGGCTCTAATTTATATATCATATCTCTAATTTTATATTGATGGTTTCACATTGCATTATTTCTCTCACAAGTGAGCATATAGTACATCATTCCATTTTCATATGTTTGGGATATTGAAGGATCCTTTGTAATCCCTTAAGAATCTCTTCATTAATTTTGGTTTTGGTTATTGACAGATCCCGTTATACGATGTGCTTCATAAATGGGGTAATGGAGTGTGTAGGTGTTAAAATTGGGCAGTAAAAAATCCTTGTTTTGGGTGGAATAACAACCTTGGTATTCCTATAAATTCTTTTTGACCTCCCATCAATATCTTTTATGCAATCTTAGGGATAAACTACATCTACAAAGATTTGGTCTAAGGGGAATTATTTATATTTTGCGGAAAAAATACCAACTTATACAATATATGTCTCCATTCGATGATTCTTCACTCTCTATTCCCTTTCATAAACCTATAATTTTACCTTTTGGGTTAGGCACATCACTTGATTGGTTTGGTAATGTTTAAGTGAAGGAGACTGGCCATATTATACTAGCTCCTACCCTTCTCTTAATCACTTATTTTCATTTGTGGGATCTCTTTATTTTTCAACCCTTCTATTTTTTCCATCGTTCATTTTGTATCTTCTTAATATTAGAATCACTAGGAAACAATTAGGGAAGGCTATCTGAAAACTTCATCCCTAAACTTCACATCTCTATGAGATAACAAGAGTGATGAGAGCATCAAATAGGAGTTTTTTTATTATCCCTTAATCAAAGGTCTACTAATTATACTTTTTTGCAATCCCATGGTTGGCTTGCTTTTAATAGAATATCCATTCCATCAACTTGAGTAGGTAAAATAAGAAAAGTGGTTCTTGGATTGGCATGGATAAGAAGCATGTGAGGAAGTGAAATTAGAGGAAAGTATGAAGAGTTAAATATTTCGTAGGAAACCAAGGCCATAAGAACGATAGGGTTGAGAGTTGAAATGATATGAGACAATGTTGGAGATGACTAATTGGTGAATCAAATGGCTTATGAGTATTTTTCCCTACTATTCTAAGTTTGAAATTTGGGAATTTCATGGTGACCAACTTGTCTAGAGGTTGTAACTTTTTTGAACTACTAACCATCATTGTTTTGAGTGGGTTTTATCATCCTTGGGTTGGCACTATAAAATGTTTTTTCCTATTATTATTTTATTATTTTTTTCACTTGTTATGTGTAGTGTTCCGTAACCCATAGATCTTAAATGTAAATTAGATTTACAAGTATTTTAAATATAGTAAACTAGATTAAAGAGACAAGTAAGATGAGATATGTGAAATATACCCTTGTATTATGATAGTAAGGGAAGTGTTGGAAAAATATTTTTAATCCATTTTGAGGAATCGTTTTGATGTATATTCAACCAAGATTGCATGAGGACTTGCAAAGTTTCAGGTTTCGGGGAGACATTCGGTCTTCATTTTGAGGCGTAACTGTAATCATAAGTGCAAATTTTTCCCTCTACTCCCTCTTATAGCATATTATCATTCCCCCTTTATTATGATTGCTCTCATTATGGTCATCACATGATAATGAGGTTTGATGTTGTTAAATTTAGTGATTTTCCTTTATTTTTAATGAGTTATTAGTGTTAGATCTCATTTTTTCTAATGTGTACCAAATCTTGTAACCTAGTAAAGATATAGTAACCCAAATTATTAGTTGTCTTACCTCTGCACCCCCAAGGTTAAATATGAAAAATGGTTTGTGTTGTTACGTGGCTCAATATTGATTAGTGTTGGTGGCTTGAAATGGATTCTAGGTGGCTAGAGATGACATGACTCCTAGGTTAGACAAGGAAGGCACCAACTCACACTCAATGCTCCAACCAAATGAAAGTTGGAAATACATACAACATATCAACAATTTAATATTTAATCAAATTCGAGTTTTTGGCAAGTGGTGTGGATATTTTCATGCATGCCATGTCATGAAAATATCCTATGCCAACATATAAGTAGTTACCTATGTCCATGAGAGTTGTATATGTCAATGGAATTATGCTATGCTCTTTTCTTGTGATATAAATAGTTAACAAGTCTTTGTCTTGAGGATTTATGAATGGTTTAATACACCCTACCCTATATTATATAACCTCTATAAAAATTAAAGTTTGAAGATCGGTATTGGTCAAGGAAGCAATAAATCTATGTATTGAAGAGTTGTTCAAATGGTCCAATATGAAGGCCATATGTTGGTGTATATTGTTGTTTGATGAAAACGCTTATGGGGATCCATGTTGAGCCTCCGTAGACTAT
>CM076582.1:228502057-228509557 GCA_034641835.2 Pinus albicaulis | reverse complement strand
TAAACAGGTCATCGTGGAATTTGTGCTATTAAATTTTTTTCTACGAAGTTTTAGAATCTGAAATTTTTAGGGTGCGAAGCTGAAATCCTGAGGAAATGTGTCAAAAAATTTCAGATCTTGATTCACAATATTTTTGGAGATATGATATGTGGAAGGTGGTGCTTTTTTAGGCTCCCGAATTTTATCTCAAATAGGTGATCGTGGGAAAATTTCATTAACTCTCTCTCTGAGCATCAGATTGGAGTTCCGTAAAAATTGGTCACAAGTACATGGAATTTAGTTTCTTGGCTATCAATTTTAGAGGCGAAGGATGAAACAGTGACACGTGTCAAGTCATACAAGTTCACTCTACTGAACCAGTCCATAATTAGGTCATTGTGGGAGATTGGATATAACTCTGTCTTGAAGAATCCAAATCAGGTCAGACCTGTGGCATTCAAAAGAGAATTCATAGGGCTACTTTAGTGCTGAATTTCAGATATTAAAGAGCCACAATCACAGAGATAATCAAATTTCAATATCGAGCTCCTCAAAAGCAAGAAAAAGGTGTGTATTTTTTTCTGAATTGCATAAGTATTGTTTGAAAAATCAATTTGAATTGATTCCAAGGGCATATTGTAGAACAGATATCGGTATTTGGTTCTAAAAAATTCCCTGTAAAAATAATTCAACACCCATTAAGCCTTCAGAAGGCTCTACTATGACTCGTGAAGATGAAAAATTGCAACATCATCTATCAAAATTACAAGAGAAAATGGACCAAATTTCGCTCTCACAAAGAGCAGCAAAAAATGAAATGGAAGTTTTGAAGAAAGGCATGGAAGCAAAGATAGATGGTGTGAAGAATAATATGGATGGTTTGAAGAAAGACGTGGAATCTAAGATAGATGACATGGAAGTTGGCATGGAATCCAAAATGGAAAACATGAAGAATGATCTAAAAGCAGACATAGAAGGTTTGAAAAAGTTGATACAAGAAATGTTTCCTAATGGTGAAAAGATAGTAGAGGAAACTCATGATGAGAACAAAATAAATTTTAATCATGATTTCATAAACTCTAATGTTGGAGGGAAGAACCACCATATTCCAAAAATGGATATGAGGAAGTTTAGTGGAAAGGATCCTGTAACATGGATACTACAGATGGAGCAATATTTTAATCTCAATAATGTGCAAAACACACAAAAGGTACGCATTGAAACTTTACATTTAGAACAAAATGCATTTGTATGGTATTGATGGCTTTGCTCCCGTAAAAAAATTGTCACTTGGTCAATTTTTATGGAGGAAATGATAGCGCATTATGAGGATACAAAGAGAAACACTTTCTTTAGCCAATTGATAAATCTCAAACAAAAGTATTCAGTGGGGGAGCACATTGAGGACTTCCAAAAATTGAATATAAGGGTAACTGATATTCCAGAGGAACACGGGATTGATCTCTTCATAGGTACTTTAAGGATAACATCCAACATGATCAGGTGTTTTGGAACCGATTCATTGGAAAAGGCATTCGGAGTTGGCAAGAAAAATTGAATGTAAAATTATGGCGACAAGGAAGCCTACCACTCACTTCTATAAAGAAGGAAGTGTTTCTACACCTATATTTCTACATCTAGATTTCCACAACCTACAAGGTTGACACCAGAACAATTAGAAGAAAAAAGAGCAAAAGGGCTTTGCTACAGTTGTGATAGCAAATACACTAAAGGTCATAAGTGTGCTGAGAAGAAATTATTTTACATAGATTGTGAAGAAGAAGAAGAAAATGAACAAGAAGACGATATACACCAGGAACCACCCCTAGAAGATGAAGAAATGAATCCGACCATATCGTGTAATGCACTGGCAGGAATTACCACTCCTCAAACTCTCGAGATAGAAGGACATATAAAGAAGAAAAGGGTAATAGTGTTGATTGATTCAGGTAGCACCCATAATTTTATTCATTATAAGGTAGCCAAGGAATTAAATTGTTTCCTATACCCAGCACCAGAATGTCAAGTGATGGTGGCAAATGGAGGAACTATAAATTGCTCTGGAAAATGCCATAATATCAAGCTAACCATGGGGGAATATGTATTGACTATTCCAATTCTTTCCATTCCTATGGGAGGTGTTGATGTTGTACTAGGAGTACAATGGTTACAATCTTTGGGGACGGTAGCTTTTAATTTTCAAGAACTTTTCTTGAAATTTTTTTTAGAAGGAAAGGAAGTCGAATTACAGGGTATTGCGGGGAAGTCGGGAAAGATAATAAACTCTAATGTCATGACAAAGCTTCTAAAGAAAGAACAACGAGGCGTAATTGCACAATTATGCTCACTAGAAGTTCCAACATCAAAATCATCTATTTCTGCAGATCTCCAACAAGTCTTGGACAATCATTCCAAGGTGTTTGAAACTCCCAAAGGACTCCCACCTATTCGTGATCATGATCATGCTATTCATTTGATTCTAGGAAGTGCTCCTCCAAACATCAGGCCTTATAGATATCCTTACGTCCAAAAGAGCGAAATTGAACGTATGATTGCAGAAATGTTAGAGGCGGGTATAATTCAACCTAGTCAAAGTTCTTTCTCTGCTCCTGTAGTATTGGTACACAAGAAGGATGGATCATGGCGAATGTGTCCGGACTATAGGGAGCTCAATAAGCTCACCATTAAAGACAAATTTCCCATTCCTGTGATTGATGAATTATTGGATGAATTACATGGAGCAATTTATTTTACCAAGTTGGATCTTCATTCGGGATATCATCAAATTAGAATGAAGACTGAAGATATTCCAAAAACAACATTTTGAACTCATGAGGGTCATTATGAATTTTTGGTCATGCCTTTTGGCCTTACCAATGCACCTTCTACATTTCAAGGGTTGATGAATTCCATTTTCAAACCCTTCCTTAGAAAATTTGTGCTAGTATTTTTTGATGATATACTAATCTATAGCGGGTCTTGGAAGGATCATGTTGAATATGTTGACAGGGTGCTCAAACTATTGCAGGAGAAACAATTATATGCAAAAACATCCAAATGTTTCTTTGGAGTACAAGAGGTGGAATATCTGGGTCACATTGTATCTCACAAGGGTGTTAAAGTAGACCCTAACAAAATTAAATCCATTAAGGAATGGAAAGTCCCCACAACCATAAAGCAGTTGCGAGGATTTCTCGGGTTAACGGGGTATTATCGCAAGTTTGTTAAGAATTATGGGAGAATAGCAGCACCTCTAACAACATTATTGAAGAAAGATGCATTTTCATGGACTCCTGAAGCAACTAAGTCCTTTGAACATCTTAAAGAGGCAATGTGCCTATCTCCGGTCTTAGCTACGCCAGACTTCACAAAAACCTTTATTGTGGAATGTGATGCCTCAGGAAATGGAATTGGTGCAGTTTTAATGCAGGAAGGAAGACCCATTGCTTTTGAAAGTCGTCCAATCAAAGGAAAGTATTTACAGAAACCTATTTATGAGAAGGAAATGTTAACAATATTGCATGCACTAAATAAATGGTGAACTTACCTAATGGGAAGACACTTCAAGGTAAAAACTGATCATGATAGTCTTAAACACTTTTTGGAACAAAGACTATCTTCAGAAGAGCAGCAAAAATGGGTCACAAAGATGTTGGGTTATGTCTTTGAAATAATCTACAAAAAAGGAAAGCTTAATGTTGTTGCAGATGCACTCTCAAGAAAGAATGAAGAGGTGGAAGCATTGCTTTGTGCCATTTCTATTATCCAACCAGATTGGATAGCTGAAGCAAGAGATGAATGGAAGAAGGACAAAGATGTATGGATACTCATTCAAAAGTTGCAGCAAGATCCTAGTACATCTGATACATTTAGTTGGAAAAATGATTCCTTATGGTACAAAGATCGCTTATATCTTTGTAAGAATTCCCAATTAAAACAAAAGTTTCTTCTGGAATTGCACACTTCTCCTTTAGGAGGACACTCAGGATTTTTAAAAACTTACCACAGGGTGAAGAAAGAATTTTTTTGGGATGGCCTTAAATCTGATATTCGAAAATTTGTGGCGGAATGTTTGGTTTGCCAGCAGAATAAAGTGGAAACAATTAAGACCCCAGGACTTCTACAACCTTTATCCATTCCAAGTCAACGTTGGGAGGAGATTTCAATGGATTTTATCACAAGTTTACCTAAGTCAGAAGGAAAGAGTGTCATCATGGTGGTAGTTGATAGACTTACCAAGTATGCACACTTTTGTGCATTATCTCATCCATTTAAAGCAAGTACGGTTGCTACTACATTTATGGACAGAATTCAAAAGCTACATGGAAGCCCAAGGGTTATTGTGAGCGATAGAGATCCCATTTTTACTGGAATTTTTTGGACGGAGTTATTTTCTTGTTTGGGTACTCAATTAGCTCATAGCTCATCTTATCATCCTCAATCTGATGGTCAAACTGAGATAGTAAATAAATGTTTGGAAGGATATCTTCGTTGTTTTGTATCTGATAAACAAACACAATGGGTCAAGTGGTTACCTCTTGCTGAATGGTGGAATAACACTTCCTTCCATACTGCAGCAAAAATGACCCCATTTATGGCACTTTATGGATATCATCCACCATCCATCACATCATCTTTAAGGGAAAATTCGAAGGTTCAAGCGGTGGAAGATCACATCGAGCATCAGCAAGAAGTTCTCCAACTCTTAAAGGATAACCTGAATTTGGCACAAAATCGAATGAAACAACAGGCAGATCAACATCGTAGCGAGAGAAGTTTTGATGTAGGAGATTGGGTATTTTTACGGCTACAACCATACAAACAAATGTCCCTCAAGCGAGCAAAGAAGGATAATAAATTATCGCCAAAGTACTATGGTCCTTACAAGGTGTTGCAAAAGATTGGTACTATGGCATACAAATTGGAGCTTCCTGCTTCTTCGCGAGTACATCCAGTTTCCCATGTTTCATGCTTAAAGAAGGTTATAGGTGAAAATCTTCCAGTTCAAACAATATTTCCAGAACTTGATGAGGAAGGAAAAATCATATTGGAACCTGAAGTGATCACGGAAACAAGAACTCGACAGCTACGGAATCGATCAATTTCAGAGTATCTCATCAAGTGGAAGAACTTACCCACTGAAGATTCTACATGGGAGGATGAGAATTTTATACAGAAGCACCCGGAGCTACTCAAGTGTTGAGGACAACACTTTTTTTGAAGGAGAGAGGCATGTTAGGTCCCTATATCACTAGTATAGCCCCTTATTATTGTTAGTGTAAACCCCTTATTGTTATTATTGTACCCTTGTACCCCCATTTTTTTATTATTGTGCCCTTAAATTATTATTGTTAGGTCGGCTAGGATTACATTGTGGCCCACTAGGATTACATTATGGCCACATGGACTCCTATATATAGAAAAGAGGTTTTGTAAATTGTATTATCCAAGAATTGTTCATTTATGTAATGTATTGGAGGTTTCCCCCTCGAAGTGGCTCATTTCTAAGGTGTTTATATCTCTTTTCTTCTATTTTTGGAGCTGGTTACACAACAGTCAGAAGAAGAGTGATATTGATTGGAGTTGTCTTTACTGCGACTTTTTGGACTTTCTGGTGCCAGAACCTGGTGGAAACAAATGAGTTAAAATATTGATTTGTCTTATTTAAACTGGTTTTTTGATTGTATAAATGGATTCAACACCATGAAAAACTCTTATGACGCTTCTATTGTGCAGGGGTTTCTCATCAAACTTGTGATTTCAATAAATTCCTAGCAAATTTTAGAGAAATTATATTGGAAAAATACACTAGAAAAACTTCAAAAAAGTCGCACTAAAGACAACTTGATATTGATCTATAGTGTTATTGTGTATGGTATTGGCATGTAGACTATTATGAGACTCTGTCATATGTTTAGACTATACATATGTGTATAAAATACAGCAATGGATTCAATCCGATCATGTAATATACTAAAACAAGATACTGAATCCTTCTACAATATTTATGGAAAATAAACACGATCGTACAATATTACCAAGTAAGAGAAAGAAGCAAATAAATCACACAACACAGATATTTTTCCTGGGGAAAGCTTGCTGCTCAAAAACCCTCTATCTTTATTGTATAATCAAGCAAGGAATCATGAAACAATATAATGCACTCCTCTCATAAGAGTCTAGTGCACTCTACCAACTGTCTCACACTGATTCCGACAAACTCGACCAACACTTAGCCAATTTCCCGCCTCAGCTAAGCCTAATTTTCTTGCACAATTATAAGAACAATTGATCCATATTAATTAGGAAATTCATCCTTCCAAAACTGTGCAATATATCATGGGAAATCCTATGGTTGTCTAATTGCGCGTCGACAATTTACTAATAATACAACTGATAGATAACATCCCATTAACCACTATCTCAACTGGGTCTTCATCAGAACTGACATGCATGCAACTATTAATAGTAAATCATCAATCACTTGACATATCACTACATGTGAATTAAATATGATTTAATTCACTTAACCTCTCACTAGTGCAACAATCAGTCATAACTAGTTAGACTGACTTTAACTCACTTAATTGTGTTAAATGATTTCTCATGCATTAAACTAATATAGTAATTGAACCTTGGACTCTAACAAATAGAATCACTCTACATGCTTCACAACCATCCTCAACTCAAATTTCATGAGCTAACTCAGTCTATCACACTCAGTTAATTATTACAAGTGATTATGAGATAAGATTACAATTATTGTCAAATTTAATTAAGGGAAAATTAAATTAGACACATATTTCTTGTTGCCTTTTCAACACTCCCTCTCAACAAGAAAGGGATTATCGGCTACCCCATTCACCTTTTTTGTGGTATTCAAAATTTCTCTTCGCAAGCACCTTAAATCAAAATATTGCCTACATCTTGATCCTCCATGGGAATGTGCGAGTAACATAATGTGTCTACGAACACAATATCGGTGGTGGTACTAGATGCCAATATGCTTGGACCTGTCATGGAATACTGGATTAACCGAGAGTTTTATGCAACTCTAGTTATCACAATGTATCATCGTCGGATCCATTTGATGACCAAACAAACCAACAAGTATCTTCCTCATCCAAATGGCCTCACATGTCACCTGAATGGCTGCCATGTACTCTGCCTCGGCTGAACTGAGTCTAACTGATCTCTGCTTCCTGCTATACCAAGAAACTATTGTCGATCCTATGCTGAAGATCCCTCCTGATATGCTCTTCCTGTCTGATGGACTGCTTGCCCAATCTGCATCGATGAAGCCTTGAAGCTTCACTCCCTCTATCTGTTTGTACCATAATCCATACTACGCTAGTGCCCACAAGGTGTCTCAAGACATGCGTCCCCACCTTCCAAAAGAGCTTGGTCGGCTTAACTATAGCTTGACTAAGTTGGTTAACTACATAGCATATGTACGGTCATGTGTTCACCAAGTACATGAGTGAACCCACAGCGCATAGCGATGGCATCCCGCTACCTCTG
>CM076582.1:228391117-228501957 GCA_034641835.2 Pinus albicaulis | reverse complement strand
AAGTAGCATCCTCCTTCCTCAAGTTTCCTGCAAGAGGAGTCTCCATGGGTTTATAGCTCTCCATGTGGAACCTCCTCAGAATCTCTTTGGCATACTTTCCTTGAGAAAAAAAATAGCTCCCCATCCCACTACCATATCTCCAAAATAAGGAAATAGTGAAGGAGTCCCATGTCCTTCATCTCAAAATCTCTTGAAAGATCCTCTTTGCAAGAAGTTATAAGCTTCTCACCACCTATCAGAATAAGATCATCTACATAAAGTACAATAATAAGAATCTTACCATCAACCACAATCCGATACAGGTTCACATCTTCTTCACACTTTGTGAAGCCCAATATGGTGAAATAGTTGTTAAGCTTGGTGTACCAAGCACAAGGTGCTTGCTTCAGCCCATATAGTGCTCTCTTGAGTTTAAACACATGTGACTCTTTATCAAAGGTTTCAAAAACTTCTGCCTACTTAATGTACACTTCTTCCTCAATAACGCCTTTGAGAAATGCAGTCTTCACATCCATCTGATGTATTTGCCAACCTATTTGCGCTGAGAGTGCAAGGATAGATCTAATCGATGAGTACCATGCACCTAGTGCAAAAGTCTCCTCATAGTCAATTCCATCAACCTGTAAGAATCCCTGGGCTACAAATCTAGCCTTGTACTTCTCCACACTCCTACCTGCTACCTACTTCACCTTATAGATCCATCTAGATCCAACCACTGACTTCCCAACTGGTCTTGGGACAACTTCCCATGCCCTGTTCTTGAAGATGGATTCATACTCCTCAACCATTGCGTCAACCCAAGTTGGTTGCTATAGTTCTTCCTCAAAAGAGGATGGTTCTATCACAATACACTTTCTCATAAGAGCCATGTATCTAATATACTAGTTTGGTGATTGTCTCTTTCTGCGATGTGATGTAGGTGCTCCTACATGTTCTACCGCATCAAGTCTCAATTTGTTGGCCTCTGTGGTGTGCCTCCTACCATCTCTAGTGGATGGCTCTGTATGATTGGTTTCTACCACTCCATGATCCTCCTCATGTGGCTACTCCACATATTGAGATTCATCCTTTGGAACCAAGAGTTCCTCATCTGCATCCAAATCAAACTCCCTCTCAAGGGACAATAACATGGCTTTCTCCTCATCAAAATTTAAATCTCGTTTGACAACTATCATCATTTTGTTCGGAAAATACACCTAATAGATGTGGGGAGTATCATTGTGCCCCACAAATATCCCTATCTCTGTTGTTGGTTCTAGCTTATTTCTGGAATCTTTGGTCACATGGAAATAGATAGATGAGCCAAAAATTTTAAAATATGAAACATCAGGTTTCTTACCAAAAAATTCCTCCTCTGGTGTACTCATGCCATGTATCTGATGAGGAATACAGTTCTACACAAATACCACTATGTTGCATGCCTCTTCCCATAGATGCAATTGTAGGCCCTAATCATGTAACATAGCTCGTGCAACACCCATAATTGTTTTTTATTTCTTTCCACAACCTCATTCTGTTGTGGGTTATGAGGCGCAATCAACTCTCTCTGAATTCCTTCCTTGGAATAGAAGTTCTTGAATTCATTGGAGATGTACTCACCACCATTGTCTCTCCTCAGAGCCTTCACCTGCTTCCCTATATCTTTCTCAACCAATGCTTTTAACTCACAAAATTTTGAGAACGTAAGATATTTCTTTTGCATGAAGTACATCTAACACTTTATACAAAAACCATCAACAAAAATCACATAATACTTGTGCTTTGTTGTAGAAGCAGTAGAGAATGTTCCACACACATCTGGGTGAACTCTCTCAACAATTTCCGTTGCTTGGTTCTCATTCTCATGAAAAGTGGCCTTTGTATACTTCCCCATGGTACATCCCTTGCAAGTTTCTATCTAGAAAATATTACCCCTTTGGAAGCCCCATATAAATATGTTGCATGACCTTCAAAGAACTGTGGTGTAGATGGCCCAATCTTCTGTACCATAACTCACCCTCGTCCCAGCTCATCATTCTGTTTTCTTTACTCATCAATGTTGCGCAGCCATCTACATCAAGTTTGTAGAGGTTCTTCACATGAAACCCAATCTTCTTAATGTGTCTTGTGGCTTTTTGACGAAGGAATTCTTTCTCTTCACTGAAAAACACATCATATCCTCTATCCTCAATCATAGCAACTAAAACTAAATTCATTTTCAAGCCTATTACATGCATGAAATATTTTAATAAGAAAGGTTTACTTGATTGTCTCTTGAAAGTAACTGTACCAATCCCAGTAGTGCTATACCTCCCTTCATCACCCATCTTGATGTGAATATGAAGATCCTTCTCCTCCAAGCTACTAAAGAGTTCTTTGTCTCCTGTCATGTGGAAAGATGCACAACTATCCAAGTACCAAACTGCTCCCATCACACTAGACACCATGCATGCGATGAGTCTGAATTCCAACTCAAAATGTTAATCCAAAGCATCACCCACTGCAGATCCTAAATCATTCTTGTTGTTCTTCTTCTTCTGTGGACAATTAATGGCATAATTTCCATGCCCATGACAGTGAAAACATTTCACTCTGGACATGTCACGCTTCTTTCCTTCTTTGCTGGTCTCATATTTGGAATATGATTTCTTTCCCTTCCCCTTCTTTGCCTTACTAGATAAGGCACAATTTTCCTCATCATCTGTCTTGGATGAGGATCCATCCCAGCTATTTCACCTTAATTCTTCTTGTACCAAATCCGACCAAAGTCACTCCCAATTTGGTAGCTTATCCCTCCCATTGACAGAGTCTTGATAACTATGAAAACTCTTGGGAAGGCCTAGAAGTGTTAGGCTCACTAAGTCATCATCCGCTACAGTAATCCTGATACTTCCAAGCTCATATCGACATTGGATGAACTTGGTCAAGTATTTCAGAATAGTGTCGCCTTTCTCCATTTTGATTTTCCTAAGCTTGTCCTTCAGTGCCAATTTTCTGTGGTCACTATTGTTCTGAAACATATATGTCAAGTCCTTCCACATTTCATATGGAGTCACCTTTCCATGGAGAGTCGAGACAATATGATATCGAACTCCCTATAATAAGATCCTCCTCGCTTTTGCAACCTTATTTTTCCAAGCATCAAGAAGAGAGGCATTTTTTGTTGTAGGCCTTGTAATATCAGTGTCGATAAATTATTTCAAGTCGTTGTCCTCCACAAATGCCTCCACTTTGTCTTTCCATGCAATATAATTAGAACTTCCCTAAAGTGCATATTCCAATCTTAATCCATTGAAATCCATCTTGATCTGCCTGTTGCATTAAATAATATTTTTGCAAATTCAAATGTTGTTCAACATAAACTCAATTTCTTCTCCACTATAGTGATTTCTGGTGCTCCGATACCATGTATAAATTACACCAATGGATTCAATCTGATCATGTAATATACTAAAACAAGATATTGAATCCTTCTACAATATTTGCAAAAAATAAACATGATTGCAAAATCACACCAAGTAAGAGAAAGAAGCAAATCAATCGCACAAAACATATATTTTTCCTGGGGAAAGCTTGCTGCTCAAGACCCCTCTATATTTATTTTATAATCAACCAATGAATCATGAAGCAATACAATGCACTCTTCTCACAAGTGTCTGTTGAAATCTACCAACTGCCTCACACTGTTCCGGAAAAAATTGACCAACATTTAGCCAATTTCCTACCTCTTCTCAGCCTGCCTTGCTTGCGCAATTCGAAGAAAAAATGATCCCTATTAATTAGGAAATTCAACCTTCCAAAATGGTGCAATACATCATGGAAAATCCTATGGTTTTCTAATTGCATGCCGACAATTTACTAATAATACAACTGATAGATAACATCCCTTTAACCTCTGTCTCAACTGGGTATTCATCATAAATGACATGCATGCAACTATTAATAATAAATCATCATTCACTTCACATATCATTTCATGTGAATTAAATATGATTTAATTCACTTGACCTCTCACTAGTGCAACAATCAGTTACAGCTAGTTAGACTGACTTTAACTCATGTAATTGAGTTGACTGATTTTTGATGCATTAAACTAATACAATAACTGCAACTTGGACTCTAAAAAAAAAAAATCACTCTATATGCCTCACCAACCACCCTCAACTCGAATTTCCTATTCTAACTGAGTCTATCACACTCTGTTAACTATAACAAGTGATTATGCGATAAGATTACAATTTATTGTCCAATTTAATTAAGGGAAAATTAAATTAGACACATATTTTTTGTTGACTTTTCAACAAGATTTTGATAGGGTCTCCTTTTTTTAATGGGATGGTGTCCAAGATGGCGTTCATTCTTGAAATCAGTAGCCAGGGATGTGGCAGCGTGGCTACACGTTGATATCACCTGTAACATCCCTAGCTAATATATTCAAATGGAATATTTAATTCATTAGTGTAGATATATTATGATTACATCATAATAAGAATTCATTTCATACCAAGAATTCATTATGGTTAAATGGTTCTGGATAACCGATTCCTCCTTTATTCTAGGATCCTCACCTCTTCAACGAGGTATGTAATGGCCAGTGGAAAAAAAATTGAAACTGCTGGTTTTTACCGAATTAGCCAAAGAAGTGTAGACCTTTCAAAGTTAACTTAATGAGCAGTCCTATCTTGGAGAAATGAAGGGTATTTTGGAGTCATTGGGATCAAAGACACAGAATCTGAGGAAGACACCCTTAGAGGAAATAAGATCTCAATGAGAGAGAATCCATTAAATCGCTTGAGTACTCAGATGGAAAGATTAGCACATAAAGGATTTGAGCTTGGAAACACATATTGATAATAAAGGAAAGATCTAGAAAAGAGGAATAACATGAATGATCCAATGACTGGGAAGTCATCTAATATGTTTGATCCTAAGATGGAATGACTTGTTCAAGTGATTGCTATCGAATTCCTGAATTTTGATTATTAGGGAAAAACGTTTATGTTCATTTGGATATACACCAAAATGGATATATGAAGGTGAAGTGGCAAAGGGACACCAGTAAAAACTTTGAAGCTTAACACGTGATGGATGCAAGGAGTCGTCCATTTAAGAGCTAAGTAACTATACTACTTGGAAAATATAGGTGTTTATGTTAGTATTTGCAATGGATATATGTTTATTTTCCACAAACAAATAACTATTTTGGTTGATAATAATACATATTCAAACAATAGTTATTGCATTTATGGAAAATAGAATACCTACAAAATAAATAAGAGTTAAATTAGAGTTTCTTTAAAAAGGATATGTCTTTCCATCTACAAAAAATTTCATTGTTGTGTTGAAGTTTACTTGAAAGGAGATAGGAATTTGGTTTCTTTGAAAAGAAACATGTGTTTGCATGCTTGAAAATTTAACTAATATGCTTTTGATTTTTGTTGGAGAGAAATATGTATATTTTGAAATAATTCTTGCATGTGAATCTTGCAACTAAAAGAGATAAATACATATGATATCTTGAAAGGGAAATATGTTGAATTAGTTTTCCTTTTAAAAATGATTCTTTTGTAAAAGAGCATGTATTGCATATTATCTTTCTATTGGAGAAGAACATGTAGTTCCCTTAGAAACTTTCATAGCTGTTACTTTAATTCCTTTTTGAAGTGTTATTTTTACATGCAAGTATAATATCTATAATTATAGTTCCCTTAGAAACTTTAATGGTTGCACGCTAGAATAATAACTATTGTGCGAAATATTATGTATTCACATTGTGTATTTCTATGAAAGAATAATAGTCATAGGGCTAAATCCTTCCAAATGGATATATGTATTCTGTGTATAAGGAATACACCAATTGTGATAGGCTTCCTAAGAATACATATTTTCTTTACATGCACATAAATGAAACTATTTTGTTCGATCTTTTAGAAAGAAAGAATGTTATATTAACTTCTTTCTGTGAAAGGAATATGTATTTGTTTACATGAACATAATAACTAATGATGGTTGAATTTTAGAAAAGGGATTATGTGTTGCACATATTAAAGAAGGGTTATTATGATAAGTGCATGCATGCACAAACAATAGCCATTGTGTTACAGATATATGTTCTGTGCATGGATAGAAGAACTATTGAACTATATTTCTTTATAAAAAATATATGTGATTACTTTTATGTTATCATAACTATCACATTAGTTTCTTTTGGAATAAAACCATGCACATGCATGCAATATTTGTATTATCTTTCATTGCAAAGAATATACATTTGTATGTGGGAAATGATAGGATATTGTGTTAGCCTATATTGGAAAATATTCCTTGGGAAAGAAGATGAATTACATGCACAAAAACCATAGTAATGTGTTGGTTTCCATGGAATACATATATATGGGTAATAATGGTATAATCTTTGGAAAATGAAACATGTATTCGTATGCTTTATTGAATTAGTTTTGTGGAAAATAAAACATGTTTTGCATGCCCTATTATGGTATTTCCTAAAAAATGCAACATGTGTTTACATGATTTATTGTGTTAATCATTCCTTTGAGAAGATTTTTTGGGAAACTATATGCATTTGCATACATAGGAACAACATTCTTCGTGATTAGTTTTCTTTACGTATCTGCATGCACCAAAAGTAATATTTGAAGGGTTAGTTATTTTGATCAATTTTATGTAATTCGCATACACAAAGATGGTAAATGATGTATTAGACTATTTTAAAGAAATTTCTTGCATTTGTAGCTATTTGTCTTGCAAGAATGTGTGTTGATGCGAGGGAAATATTAGTTAATGCGATTTCTTATGAGTAGTGCATATGCAGTGCGATTAAAGGAAGCATGTCGCGATATTTTCCATGCATGTTATGAATGTACATGAATAGATGGAGAAGCGTCACTAGTATAGATTTGTTAATGGGTTGATTTATACATTATGAATCATGATATCAATGTATGTTGAAGCTTGTGCAACAAACATATTATGCTTAACATGGTGGCAGGTAAATAATTAGCGGTTCATGAAAATGAGTGCAAGCTGTAGGATGGTCCATTGTAGGTACAACCGTGCCACCATGATATGAATATTGAAGATTAGTCGGTAAACGCTATAATAATGATTGATTTTCCTTCAAGCTAGATATTTGTATTTAAACGATATTTCCTTGTAAGATTTATAATAATGGTTAAGAGATGGTCTCCCGTATAGTCCATTCAATGACGGGTGAACACCCTCATGAGCATTTAATACTAAAATTAAATTTTTTCTAGTTTTCTTTTCACCCTACAGGGTTTCGAGTGTATATCAGTGTTCAATGATGTGATTGCTTATTGTGTCAATTTGATGATGTATATTCCTTGCATGATATGATATTGATAATTTTAATAATGTGATTAATTAATCTTGATAAAAGAATCATGAAATGAATGCAAAGTTACATCATACAGTTTATGTTAATATACTACAAAAGTGGTTGTTAATGGTTATGCAACTTACTATTCTTCTACTAAAGTTACTCTATGAAGTCATCGACAATCTATTTAATTATTAATGAGCAACATTGAATAGTGATTTGGATAGTTACCCATGACTAATTTGTATAAAAAATTCTAACTCACTGCATTTTCATGTGAGGTTATTAAGATATGTTACATCACCACTTACAAAAAAAAATAAAAACAATAATAATTAACAAATGAAAAACAATAATAATTAACTTTCACAGTACATGCTAAGAATTGCACATACTAACTAGATTAACAATAAGTTGGGGGACCATATATAGCAGTGCTATGACATAATAAAATTAAACAAAATTAAGAATAAAATCATCTTCAAAATTAACTAATAATCATAGCCTTAAAAAACCATTAAAAAATAATATAAATGTGAATTGATTACACAAATATAAAAAAAATCATTCGCCTGCAATGATGGATGAAAGTATTCATAAACTGCAAAGCATGAAATTTTCAGGCAGAACCATTAAACTTAAATCCAATGCTAAAGCTATTCAAGAAACATGTGGCATTAAATATACAAATTTGTACAAGTTCATGCAAAATTAATCAATTTAAAATTTCTATCTTCGTGAGAATTAGATTTATTCAATTCTCGTTCCACCCCCATTACCATCATTGTCGTGCAAGGATTCCGCAGTATTATTAGAAATAGGAAACCATTTTCGCTTATCTCCCCATGGAGGCTTTGTAAGTGGAAGCATTGTATTGTTCTTTCTGACGCGAGACTAAAATCTATTGAAGCCAATGACCTCATAAATGGATCTCTTCAAGCTAATATGAGTAGAAGACCCGCCCATTGTTTTTGTTTATGTCGCTCAGCAATTTGTTTCTATTTCGGCTTTCATCTTTGCTTCTTTGAAATCCATGCGCTCGCTATCACTATCAGTCGTGATCATCTGGGAACTCAGAAAAAATAGATATCACTCCATCGATATTGACACATGACATCGACCACGACGATACGGTGAGCGAACTGACGAAAGGATTGCATCTCCTTCACCTCATGTTCAGCCTCAAAGATCAGAACCCTTTTTTTTCTCTCGCTCCTAAAACACCAAATTGGAGATCCCACGGATTCCGACAGCCCGGGTTGCCGGAAACTGCCCACCCTAGTAAATCTCGGTGACTCAAATTCTCTTTCCTCAACATTTTCTCTCTGCACAAAGACTTGCAGGAGCTGAGGCCCCACGTTCACCAGTCCCTTGGCTTCTTGCACATCCTCGTTTGTGTAGACCATAGACACGTCCTTGGCCTCGAACTTTTGGTGACACAAGGGACCCATGGTGTTAGATTCGAGCCATGTGTCTACGCATGAAACGCATGGCGGCACTTGGGCATCAATCATAGGAACTCCGAACCTTTGAATCTGCGCATTCTAGTCCCTCTTTCAAACCTTGCAGCGCCGCAATTTTAACATGGGGAGCACGTATATTACCAAACGCTCGACGCCCAAGCCCCTTAGTGGAAAAATCCCCCTCAAATAAACCATTCGAGCACGCCCAGGGCTTAATCCTCCAGGTTGTCCTTCGTTCAATCTTAGCAAGCGCTGCCTCATACAAACGAGGAAGAATGTAAGGGTGATTAGGGATGTTACAAAAATGATTGTAACAACCATACAAAAACTATTGAACGGAATGGCCGAAGTTGGATTCGGACTGTTCGCCTGTGCTAATCTGATACACCATCATCCCAACAATACCAAAAAATACATATTTCTCACAATGTCCATTATTGCATCTTAATAACAATCGTTCAATCCCTTTTAATTACTAAACAAAATCTACAGGTCCTTGAATACATCAATCTCATTTTGAAATTATTTTATCATAAATAAAATATTTAGATATCTATATTTTATATAGAAAAAATGCATTGTAAAACCTAGTATAAAAAAAATAAATATTTTAAATAAAAAACAATATGAACGACAAATTTGGCTAATGATTACAAATTTGGTCAATGATTCTTTGCTAGAGTGAATGGGATTGTGGCTTACCATCCCACCTACCCACGTTAGTGTCTATATATATAATATTTAAATATTTATATTTTATATCGAATCCTAAGATTTATATATATGTTAACAAATATATTCCAATATAAATTATATATATATGTATATACAAAAAGAGAAAATTTCTCTCTCTCTCTCTCTCTCTCTCTCTCTCTCTCTATATATATATATATATATCCTAATAAAAATATGTGTAATTCACTCAATTTTTCATTTAAATTTATAGGTGAGATTTAAAAAATATTTTTAATAATACAAATATTACATGTAAGTAATAAATACAATATTTTTGTAGATATGGTTAACTAATATTCACAATTATTTAAAAGTATATTAATAAAAAATAAAATTTAGTACGGATAATGTGGTTTATAAATGAAATATGTCAATTGTAACATACACCGATAACTTCACATGGAAATGCAAGGAGTTAAATTTTTTATACAAGCTACCCACGGTAACTATCCAAATCAATATTAAATATTCCTTACCCATCGTTAGATAGAATTTTCACCAGTTTATAGTGAAACCTTAGTATAAGAATAGAAAGTTGCTTAACCATTAACAACCTCTATTATAGTACATTAACATAAAATTGTATGAGATACCTTGCATTCATTTCATTATTCATGTAGTCAGCACATACTTGCCATCATGAACATCTCAATAAGAAAGGAATCAACATCATCAATTTGACACAATAATTAATCACATCATTGAACACCAATATACCTAGGAAACCCCGTAGGGTGAAAACCATCAAACGTTTAATTTTATTATTAAACACTCGTGAGGGTGTTCATCCCTCACTCAATGGCTTATAAGGGAGACCATCCCTTAACCATCGTTATAAATCTTACAAAGAAATATACAAATATCTAGCCTAAAGCGATTACAATAAATATGATAGCATTTACCCACTAATCTTCATATCTTGGTGGCATGGATGTACCTACAATGGACCATCGTACATTGAATCATCCTGCATCTCACAGTCATCTGCATGAACCATAATTATTTACCTACAATGGAGCATCGTACATTGGATCATCCTGCAGGTCACACTCATCTACATTAACCATAATCATTTATCTGCCACCATGTTAAGCATAATATTCCCTTTGTACAAATCACCCTCATTCCCTGCTAATGTTGCCTTCAACATACATTGATTTCAAGATTCATAAAATATTAATCAACTATTTCATAAATGGTTATCCTTAAGCTATTACTTTTTGTGCATGAAAGGAAAACTAACATAAAAAATGTTCCTCCCAAAACCAAAGGAATGCTTACACAACAGAGCACATAGCTTCCAAAGGAATCTTCCCAAAGGATTGCTTAACACAAGAGAACATGCAAAACACATATTTCCTTTTCCAGGAAATATAACATAATAGGCATGTAAAAGCATGGTTTCTTTTCCATAACACTAATCGAATAAAGCATAAGAATACATGTCTTATTCTCCAAATATTATACCAACATTACCCATATATATATTTCAAGGAAACCAAAACATTACTTTAGTATATGTAATTCATCTTCTTTGACAAAGAATCTTTTCCAATGTAGGATAACTAAACATGTTAATGATTTCCCACATACAAATGTATTTTCTTTCCAATGAAATCTAAAACAAATATTGCATGAATATACATAATCTTATTTTAAAAGAAACTAACATAAACTAATATAATAGTTCTATTAGCATAAAGGTACTCACATATTTTTCCTGAGGGTTTAGATAGCTCATTATTTTCTTTTATCCATGCAAAGAACATACCTCTATAACACAATGGCTATTATTAGTGCATGCAAGACAAATAACTCTCCCTCTTTGAGCATGCAAGAGAGATATATTTTTCTTTAATGTAGGCAACATATATGGTCTTCTTAGAATTCTACCATCATGAAATGATATTTTAAGGAAAAATATTAACCTAATACCAATCTTTTCTAGAGATTATTCTTTTTAAGAAAATTAACATAGTAACCTTCCCTATGTCTTTTACCATGGCATATCACTAAGAACAATATCTTTCTAAAATATTAACATGATGATCTTTTCAATAACTGACATAGAATTATGTCTTTTACGATGATAATTCACTAATATCAATATCTTTCTTAAAGATTAGCATAATACCAATCTTTTCCAGAGATTATTCTTTTCAAGAAATTTTAACTAAATAATCACATTTCAAGAAAATCACGTGGTTATTTATATTTTACATAAGAAAATCCTATGCATGCCTACATATCATGGAACAAGGACTATTAATATGAAAATACACAATCTTACATATTAATTAAAACCACGTTTTACTCTATATTTATCTCTTCTAGTTGCAAGATTCACATGCAATAATTATTTCTAAATATACATATTTCTCTCTAAGGAAAATCAAATTCATATTAATTAAATTTTCAAGCATGCACACACATGTTTTTCTTTCAAGAAACCAAATTCCTATCTCCTTTCAAGGAAACTTCAACACAACAATGGAACTTTTGCGTACATGGAAAAGACATATCCTTTTTAAAGAAACTCTAACTTAACTATTATTTACTTTGTAGGCATTCTATTTTCCATAAATGCAATAAATATTGTTTGAATATGTATTATTCTCAACCAAAATAGTTATTTATTTGTGCAAAATAGACTTATATCCATTGTAAATACTAACATAAACACCTATATTTTCCAAGAAGTGGTATAGTTAGTTAACTCTTCAATGACCGAATCCTTTCCTCCATCACATGTGAAGCTTCGAAGTTGATACTATTGTCTCTTTACCCCTTTTCCACAATTTAGACAGCCCAAAAAGTGCTTGGATAGTTCTAGTATCCCCATAGATAGTAATTCTCTCCAGCGTATTCTGCCTAATTTTGCCTAACAAAGTGCATTCGTCCCCAAAGGGCTAAGAGTTCAGCTCTAGAATTCATACCCTATCCCATGCCAAAAAATAAGATAACGAATAGATTCTGTTTAACCCCATGGTCCCCATGATTACAAATTACAGTGTGTGTCTATGTTTGTGTGTGTGTGTGTGTGTGTGTCTATATATATATATATATATATATCCGTTGCACGTGACAAGGGCCCGTGATTTTTAATATTCCTTTGTTTCAAAGTCTTAGAATATATTAATTGCGTCTCATTTGGAATGGACCTGCGAGTTTGAACCTATATGCACTGCTTCTTTCTCTCATCATGGAAATGGATGCAACATTTACACAAGAAAACTATGGTAAGACGACAGTAAATGACACTTAAAATTAGAAAATATTCCCTGTCACCCACATGATTGGATCAAAAATTTGAGCTCCTTTCGAAGTGGCAGGTCTCCCATAAATAATGAATACCCACAGTCTGTTATCAAGAATACGTTTTACATCAAACTGATTCTTGATTTTCATGATTAAACACTTAAAGTAAAATAGATTTACCATGTGTAATTACGTAAGGTTGAGTAGGTCTATTACATACTCCCCCCCTTGAAGAGAACACCATCCTCAGTGTGCTTCTCTCACTAAAATTTAAACTTATACTCATAATATAATAATATAAACAACCCAAAGGGGGTCCTTCCCCTTCACAATGGAAACACTCTTGTTTCCTTAAATGCCATTAATTGGAACAATAATGTTTTTATCCATAGTCATAAGCATGTATAGCTCAAAAAAAAATATTCCATTTCCATTTTTAACCACTTATCCATTATTCTAATTCATAAAGATATAGAAAAATATCTATACCAACTTACCATTACTTACCAATTACTATTGGAAGTAGCAGTGACTTTTACACAAGCTCTCTGTGAATGGTTTAACAACCCATCAACACTCCATGGAAAGATCATCTAATGTATGACTAAAAAATTCAATCACATTAGTCGCATAGTTTCAATCAAATGAAATACTTGCAACTATCAAACATTCATGCAATATCAAGAGATGTTTTAATCAGAATACTTCCACAAGTACTTAGAGAGCACCAACTCTCTAATCAATGCATCACGCGCACATTTTCTTAGCTCCTACTAAAGACATCCACACAACACTTCAAAAAGTACTCAGAGAGCACCTAGCTCTCTAATCGTACCAATGGTCAATCAATGCACCATGGGAATATCCTAGCCTCTGCTAAGACATTAAAACAAATTATTAATAAAATAAATGAACTTATACATTCAGTAATTCATTTTCCGAGTGCTAAACTCCTTTCCTTTTAATATCTACATAAGATATTTACACAATCATATAAAAATTCGTTTTAATATAACACATAACTTATTACTTAACTTGTTCTGCTATGAGAACCACAATGGTAAACAAAATTCTCCTCCTAACCCATAGGAGTTGGTTTTCACAACCAAATCGAGTCATTTTCACATCCAAACAGTTATTTGACAAAAGATCATTCCAGGTCCAGTATGGATTCCTCTTGGCAACATCATGCCTATTCGTCTAACAGCGTCCCGTCTATGAGGAATTTTAGACCTCCTCCAACAGGCTCCAAAAGCAATAGAGTAGCCTCATGTTTTCCCTCTTCACCATCTTAGCCAACTCTTTTCCCTTTATGAGATCATATATCTCTAGGGAGAGGAAATCCGGGTAGGTAAGCGCCATCAACCCCTCCGGGTAGGCAACCACCATTAACCCAAGGCCTTCTAACCTTTCACAATTTTTGACAACTATCTGGCATGTTAAATTTCTCTTTTATCATTTTTTCCCATAGTAAATTACATAATGAACTATGTACACATTATACATAAAGAAAAAGAAACTTTATGTACATCATACATCATACTTGGCCCTCAACATGGGTCTACTGATATCTAGATTAACAGGGAACATGAATAACATACATGTTCTATACATTATTATTTCCCAAATAACACAATCATGCACATTATAACATGATACCATGTGTTATATATTATTATTTCCCAAATAACAAAATCATGCACATTATAACATGATACTTTATCAATTACCGTTGCATTGAAATGTTTGCAATGTTTTACTTTCATAGGTTTTTTGTTGCCATTAAGCTACCCATGCTTACTATAAGCAACAACGCTAATCATAATATGCATTTCTTAAGCACGTGTTATCTTACGCAAGCATTTTAATTTCCTGCATACAATTTTTTCATGAATACAATTATATACAAATATTTATTAATGCGTATATATCAATAATGGTTACAGTAACATTCCAAACATTTCCATTTCCCACAATGTTCTGTTACCAACAGAAAAACACCTGAAGTAACTACTTGTTCACAACTTGAAATAACCTTTAATCAAAACCAATTCATGCATAGAGGTTTTATTAGTTAGTCATACAACACTAACTAATCAATGCCACTAATAATCTTAATGCATCTATGAAACGACTCATTCAAAAACTAGTCATTCGACAATTAGTCATTATAGTCAAGTCTCACTACTTAACCCATTGTGTATTTTTTAACATCTGAAAGGGTTCATTGAATTTCATTTTAAAACACTCTCATCCTCTTCAAGGACTTTCCCTAATTTTTTCATTCATGCATTATTTTCACACACCATCACTATACATATTCACTTTTTTCGAGTAGTGCATGGTAGCTGTAATTATGTTTATTAAATGTATGAGTAATATGTCGTATACCCAAATGTTAATAGTCAACTCTCACTGTCACTAGTGAGGACTTAGGTTGTTCATAAGTACCACAAAGGTTTTATTGTCCTTTATCCTTAACAGGAGTCCAATGTTATGAAAACCGTTTTGCAGCAACATTTATTACTTATTACTCTTCAATGTAGTTATAAACATGAATCACATATCTCATGTCAAAAGTAGACTACTGCATATATCATTCAATATGTAGATTTCTAGAATCATACCTTAACTGATGTCCATTAATAACATACCTCAATTTATTTTCGCTTAACAAATCCCAAAGGCGCCAGTGCTGCAACCTTTACCTCTGATACTACTTGTAACATACACCGATAACTTCACATGGAAATGCAAGGAGTTAATTTTTTTTATACAAGTTACCCATGGTAACTATCCAAATCAATATTAAATATTCCTTACCCATCGTTAGATAGAATGTTCACCAGTTCATAGTGAAACCTTATTATAAGAAGAGAAAGGGGCTTAACTATTAACAACCTCTATTAGAGTACATTAACATAAAACTGTATGAGATTCCTTGCATTCATTTCATTATTCATGTAGTCATCAGATACTTGCCATCATGAACATCTCAACAAGAAAGGAATCAACATCATCAATTTGACACTAATCAATCACATCCTTGAACACCAATATACCCGGGAAACCCCGTAGGGTGAAAACCAGCAAATGTTTAATTTTATTGTTAAATGCTCGTGAGGGTGTTCAGTCCTTTCTCAATGGATTATAAGGGATACCATCCCTTAACCATCATTATAAATCTTACAAAGAAATATAAAAATATCTAGCTTAAAGCCATTACAATAAATATGATAGCTTTTACCCACTAAACTTCATATCTTCATATCTTGGTGGCATGGATGTACCTACAATGGACCATTTTACATTGAATCATCCTGCATCTCACACTCATCTGCATGAACCATAATCATTTACCTACAATGGACCATCGTACATCGGATCATCTTGTAGGTCACACTCATCTGCATGAACCATAATCATTTACCTTCCACCATGTTAAGCATAATATTCCCTTTCTACAAGTCACCCTCATTCCCTGCTAATGTTGCCTTCAACATACATTTATGTCAAGATTCATAAAATATTAATCAACCATTTCATAAATCTATGCTAGAGAAGATTCTCCATCTACTCATGTGTATTCATGACATGAAAGTAAAATATCTTGACCTTATTCCTTTAACAACACATACTCCATATGTGCTAGTTATAAGTCATCACAATAACTAATGTTTCCCTCGCATAAGCACACATTCCTGCAAGACAATAGCTACAACTCTTATCATTTCTTTAAAAGAACTGATACATCAGTTACGATATTCGTGCATGTGATTTACATAAATTTAATCAAAATAACTAATACTTAAGATATTACTTTTGGTGCATGAAAGGAAAACTAACATAAAAGATGTTCCTCCCAAGCACATAGCTTCCAAAAGAGTCTTCCCAAAGGAATGCTTAACACGAGAGAACATGCAAAACACATATTTCCTTTTCCAGGAAATATAACATAATAGCCATGTAAAGACATGGTTTCTTTTCCATAACACTAATGGAATAAAGCATAATAATACATGTCTTATTCTCTAAATATTATACAAACATTACCCATATATATATTTCAAGGAAACAAAAACATTTCTTAGTATATGTAATTCATCTTCTTTGACAACAAATCTTTTCCAATGTAGAATAAAAAAACATGTTATCATTTCCCAAATACAAATGTATATTCTTTCCAATGAAATCTAATACAAATATTGCATGAATATACATGATATTATTTTAAAAGAAACTAACACAAAATAATATAATAGTTCTGTTAGCATAAAGGTACTCACATAATTTTCCTAAGGATTAAGATAGCTCATTATTTTCTTTTATCAATGCAAAGAACATATCTCTATAACACAATGGCTATTCTTGGTGCATACAAGATAGGTATCTCTCCCTCTTTGAGCATGCAAGAGAGATAGATTTTCCTTTAATGTAGGCAAGATATATGCTCTTCTTATAATTCTATCATCATGAAATGATATTTTAAGGAAAAATATTAACCTAATACTAATCGTTTCCAAAGATTATTCTTTTTAAGAAAATTAACATAGTAAGCTTCCTTATGTCTTTTACCATGGCATATCACTAAGAACAATATCTTTCTAAAATATTAACATAACAATATTTTCAAGAAGTGACATAGAATTATGCCTTTTACCATGGTAATTCACTAAGATCAATATCTTTCTAAGAGATTAGCATAATACCAATCTTTTCCTGAGATTATTCTTTTCAAGAAATTTTAGCTAAATAACCACACTCTCTTTCAATAAAATCACGTGGTTATTTATATTTTACATAAGAAATTCCTATACATGCCTACATATCATGGCACAATGACTATTGATATAAAAATACACAATATTACATATTAAGTAAAACCACATTTTCCTCTATATTTATCTCTTCTAGTTGAAATATTCAAATGCAAGAATTATTTTTGAATATACATATTTCTCTCCAAGAAAAATCAAATTCATATTAGTTAAATTTTGAAGCATGCACGCACATGTTTCTTTTTCAAGAAACCAAATTCCTATCTCCATTCAAGGAAACTTCAACACAACAATGGAATATTTGCGTACATGGAAAAGACATATCCTTTTTAAATAAGCTCTAACTTAATTGTTATTTATTTTGTAGGCATTCTATTTTCCATAAATGCAATAAATATTGTATGAATATGTATTATTATCAACCAAAATAGTTGTTTGTTTGTGCAAAATAGACATATATCCATTGCAAATACTAACATAAACACCTATATTTTCCAAGAAGTGGTATAGTTACTTAACTCTTCAATGAACGAATCCTTTCCTCCATCACGTGTGAATCTTCGAAGTTGATATTGGTGTGTCTTTACCCCTTCGCCACAATTTAGACAACCCAAAAACTGCTTGGATAGTTCTAGTATCCCCATAGATAATAATCCTCTCCAATGTAATTTTCCTAATTCTGCCTAACAAAGTGCATTCATCCCCAAAGGGCTAAGAATTCAGCTTTGGAATTCATACCCTATCCCATGCCAGAAAATAAGATAATGTATAAATATCATTTAACCCCATGAGGTCCCCATGATTACAGATTACAGTATGTGTCTCTGTTTGTATATATATACACAGAAATATTCGTTGCACGTGACAAGGGCCTGTGATTTTTAATATTCCTTTACTGCAAAGTCTTAGACTATATTAATTATGTCTCATTTGGAATGGACCTGCGAGTTTGGACCTATATGCACCACTTATTTCTCTCATCATGGCAATGGGTGCAACATTTGCACAAGAAAAATGTGATAAAACGACAATGAATGACTCTTAAAATTAGCAAATCTTTCCTGTCACCCACATGATTGGATCAAAAAGTTGAGCTCCTTTCGAAGTGGCAGGTGTCCCATAAATAATGAATACCCATAGTTTGTTATCGGGAATCCGTTTTACATCAAACTGATTCTTGATTTTCTTGATTAAACAGTTAAAGTAAAATAGATTTACCATGTGTAATTACGTAAGGTTGAGTAGGTCTGTTACATACTCCCCCCCTTGAAGAGAACACCGTCCTCGGTGTGCTTCTCTCACTGAAACATAAAATTATACTCATGATATAATAATATAAACAACCCAAAGGGGGTCCTTCCCCTTCACAATGGAAACACTTTTATTTCCTTAAATTCCATTAATTGAAATAATAATTATCCATAGTCATAAGCATGTATAGCTCAAAAAAAAAATTCCATTTCCATTTTTAACCACTTATCCATTTCTAATTCATAAAGATATAGAAAAATATCTATACTAACTTACCATGACTTACCAATTACTATTGGAAGTAGTGGTGACTTTTACAGAAGCTCTCTGAGAATGGTTGAACAACCCACCAACACTCCATGGAAAGAGCCTGTAATGTGTGAATACAAAATTCAATCACATTAGTCACATAGTTTCAATCAAATGAAATACTTGCAACTATCAAACATTCATGCAATATCAAGAGATGTTTTAATCATAATACTTCCACAAGTACTCAGAGATCACCAACTCTCTAATCAATGAATCACATGCACATTTTCTTAGCTCTTGTTAAAGACATCCACACAACACTTCAAAATGTACTAAGAGATCACCCAGCTCTCTGATCGTACCAATGGTCAATGAATGCACCATGGGAATATCCTAGCCTCTTCTAAGACATTCAAACAAATTATTAATAAAATAAATGAACTTATACATTCTGTAATTCATTTTCTGAGCGCTAAGCTCCTTTCCTCTTAATATCTACATAAGATATTTATACAATCATATAAAAATTCCTTTTAATATAACACATAACTTATTACTTAACTTTTTCTGCTATGAGAACCACAATGGTAAACAAAATTCTCCTCCCAACCCATTGGAGTTGGTTTTCACAACCAAATCGAGTCATTTTCACATCCAAATAGTTATTTGACAAAAGACCATTCCAAGTCCAATATGGATTCCTCTTGGAAACATCATGCCTATTCCTCTGACAGTGTCTCATCTATGAGGAATTTTGGACCTCCTCCAACAGGCTCCAAAATCAATAGATTTGCCTCAGGTTTTCCCCTCTTCACCATCTTGGTCAACTCTTTTCCCTGTATGAGATCATATATCTCTAGGGAGAGGAAATCAAAGTAGGTATGAGCCATCAACCCCTCTGGGTAGGCGACCACCATCAACCCAAGGCCTTCTAGCCTTTCAAAATTTTTGACAACTATCTAGCATCTTAAATTTCTCTTTTAGCATTGTTTCCCATAGTAAATTACATAATGAACTATGTACACATTATACATAAATAAAAAGAAACTTTATGTACATCATACATCATACTTAGCCCTCCACATGGGTCTAATGATATCTAGATTAACAGGGAACATGAATAACATACATGTGCTATACATTATTATTTTCCAAATAACACAATCATGCACTTTATAACATGATACCATGTGTTATACATTATTATTTCCCGAATAAAAAAATCATACACATTATAACATGATACTTTATCAATTACCATTGCAATTCACATTGCAATGTTTGCAATGTTTTACTTTCACAGGTTTTATGTTGCCATTAAGCTACCCATGCTTACTATAAGCAACACTGCTAATCGTAAATATGCATTTCTTAAGCACGTAATGTCTTACACAATCATTTTAATTTCCTACATACAATGTTGTCATGCATACAATTATATACAAATATTAATTAATGTGTATATATCAATAATGGTTAGGGTAACATTCCAAACATTTCCATTTCCCACAATGTTCTGTTACCAACAGATAGACGACTGAAGTAACTAGTTGTTCACAACTTGCAATAATATTTAATCAAAACCAATTCATGAATAAAGGTTTTATTAGTTAGTCATACAACACTAACTATTCAATGCTACTAATAATCTTAATGCATCCATGACACGACTCATTCAAAAACTAGTCATTCGACAACTAGTCATTATAGTCGAGTCTCACTACTAACCCATTGTGTATTTTTTAACATCTGAAAGGGTTCATTCAGTTTCATTTTAAAACAATCTCATCCTCTTCAAGGACTTTCCCCGTTTTTTGCATTCATGCATTGGTTTCACACACCATCACTATACATATTCATTTTTTTTTAGTAGTGCATGGTAGTTTCAATTATGTTTATTAAATGTATGAGTAATATGTCATATACCCAAATGTTAATAGTCAACTCTCACTTTCACTAGTGACGACTCGGGTTGTTCATATGTACAACAAAGGTTTTATTGCCCTTTATCCTTAACAGGATTCCAATGTTATGAAAACCATTTTGTAGCAGCATTTATTACTTATTACTCTTCAATGTAGTTATAAACATGAATCACACATCTCATGTCAAAAGTAGACTACTGCATATATCATTCAATATGTAGATTTCAAGGATCATATATCAATTAATATGTAGATTTCTAGAATCATACCTTAACTGATGGTCATTAGTAGAATACCTCAATTTCTTTTTGCTTAAGAAATCCCAAAGGCGCCAGTGCTGCAACCGTTAGCTCTGATACCACTTGTAACATACACCGATAACTTCACATGGAAATGCAAGGAGTTCAAATATTTTATAAAATTTACTCATGGTAACTATCCAAATCAATATTAAATATTCCTTACCCATCATTAGATAGAATGTTCACTAGTTCAGAGTGAAACTTTAGTATAAGAATAGAAAGTTGCTTAACCATTAACAACCTCTATTATAGTACATTAACATAAAATTGTATGAGATACCTTCAATTCATTTCATTATTCATGTAGTCATCACATACTTTCCATCATGAACATCTCAACAAGAAAGGAATCAACATCATCAATTTGACACAATAATCAATCACGTCATTGAAAACTAATATATCCTGGAAACCCCATAGGGTGAAAACCAACAAACGTTTAATTCTATTATTAAACGCTTGTAAGGGTGTTCAACCCTCACTCAATGGATTATAAGGGAGACCATCCCTTAACCATCGTTATAAATCTTACAAAGAAATAAAGAAATATCTATCTTAAATCCATTACAATAAATATGATAGCATTTACCCACTAATCTTCATATCTTCATATCTTGGTGGCATGTATGTACCTACAATGGACCATTGTACATTGAATCATCATGCATCTCACACTCATTTGCATGAACCATAATCATTTACCTACAATGGACCATCGTACATTGGATCATCCTGCAAGTCACACTCATCTGCATGAACCATAATCATTTAACTGCCACCATGTTAAGCATAATATTCCCTTTGTACAAGTCACCCTCATTCCCTGCTAATGTTGCCTTCAACATAAATTGATGTCAAGATTCATAAAATATTAATAAACTATTTCATAAATCTATGCTAGAGAATCTTGTCCATCTACTCATGTATATTCATAACATGAAAGTAAAATATCTTGACCTGCTTCCTTTAACAACATATACTGCATATGTGCTAGTTATAAGTCATCACAATAACTAATGTTTCCCTCACATAAACACACATTCCTGGAAGACAATAGCTACATCTCTTAGCATTTCTTTAAAAGAACTGATACATCAGTTACGATATTTCTGCATGTGATTTACATAAATTTAATCAAAATAACTAATCCTTAAGCTATTACTTTTGGTGCATGAAAGGAAAACTAACATAAAAAATGTTCCTCCCAAAAAGAGTCTTCTCAAATTAATGCTTACACAACAAAGCACATAGCTTCCAAAACAATCTTCCCAAAGGAATGCTTAACACAAGAGAACATGTAAAACACATATTTCCTTTTCCAGGAAATATAACATAATAAGCATGTAAAGACATGGCTTCTTTTCCATAACACTAATGGAATAAAGCATAAGATATATGTCTTATTCTCCAAATATTATACCAACATTACCCATATATATATTTCAAGGAAACCAAAACATTACTTTAGTATATGTAATTCATCTTCTTTGACAAATAATCTTTTCCAATGTAGGATAATAAAACATGTTATCATTTTCCACATACAAATGTATATTATTTCCAATGAAATCTAATACAAATATTGCATGAATATACATGATCTTATTTTAAAAGAAACTAAAATTAACTAATATAATAGTTCTGTTAGCATAAAGGTACTCACATATTTTTCCTAACGATTAAGATAGCTCATTATTTTCTTTTATCCATGCAAAGAACATACCTCTATAACACAATGGCTATTCTTGGTGCATGCAAGACAGATAACTCTCCCTCTTTGAGCATGCAAGAGAGATAGGTTTTCCTTTAATGTAGGCAACATATATGCTCTTCTTAGAAATCTATCATCATGAAAATGATATTTTAAGGAAAAATATTAACCTAATACCAATCTTTTCCAGATATTATTCTTTTTACGAAAATTAACATAGTAACTTTTCTTATGTCTTTTACCATGGCATATCACTAAGAACAGTATCTTTCTAAAAGATTAACATAACCATCTTTTCAAGAATTGAAATAGAATTACGTTTTTTACCATGGTAATTCCCTAAGATCAATACCTTCTAAGAGATTAGCATAATACATCTTTTCCTGAGATTATTATTTTCAAGAAATTTTAGCTAAATAACCACATACTCTCTTTCAAGAAAATCGTGTGGTTATTTATCATTTACATAAGAAATTCCTATGCATGCCTACATATCATGGCACAAGGACTATTGATATGAAAATACACAATCTTACATATTAAGTAAAACCAAGTTTTACTCTATATTTATCTCTTCTAGTTGCAAGATTCACATGCAAGAATTATTTCTAAATATACATATTTCTTTCCAAGAAAAATCAAATTCATATTAGTTAAATTTTCAAGCATGCACGCACATGTTTCTTTTTCAAGAAACCAAATTCCTATCTCCTTTCAAGGAAAATTCAACACAACAATGGAATTTTTGCTTACATGGAAAATACATATCCTTTTTAAATAAAATCTAACTTAAATGTTATTTATATTGTAGGCATTCTATTTTCCATAAATGCAATAACTATTGTTTGAATATGTATTACTATCAACCAAAATAGTTATTTGTTTGTGAAAAATAGACATATATCCATTGCAAATACTAACATAAACACCTATTTTTTCCAAGAAGTGGTATAGTTACTTAACTCTTCAATGACTAATATGTATTATTCCCAACACAAATAGTTATTTGTTTGTGCAAAATAGACATATATCCATTGCAAATACTAACATAAACACCTATATTTTCCAAGAAGTGGTATAGTTACTTAACTCTTCAATGACCGACTCCTTACCTCCATCACGTGTGAAGCTTCGAAGTTGATACTGGTGTCTCTTTACCCCTTTGCCACAATTTAGACAACCCAAAAAATGCTTGGATAGTTCTAGTATCCCATAGATAATAATGCTCTCGATCGTATCCTACCTAACAAAGTGCATTCCTCCCCAAAGGGCTAAGAGTTATGCTCTAGAATTTATACCCTGTCCCATGCCAGAAAATAAGATAACGTGTAGATACCATTTAACCCAATGAGGTCCCCATGATTACAGATTACAATGTGTGTCTCTGTTTGTATATATATATAGAAAAATATACGTTTCACCTGAAAAGGGCCAGTGATTTTTAATATTCCTTTGTTGCAAAGTCTTAGACTATATTAATTACGTCTCATTCGGAATGGACCTGCGAGTTTGGACCTATATGCACCACTTCTTTCTCTCACCATGGAAATGGATGCAACGTTTGCACAAGAAAACTGTGATAAAACGACAATGAATGACACTTAAAATTAGCAAATCTTCCCTGTCAGCCACATGATTGGATCAGAAATTTGAGCTCCTTTCGAAGTGGCAAGTCTCCCATAAATAGTGAATAACTATAGTTTGTTATCAAGAATTCGTTTTACATCAAACTGATTCTTGATTTTCTTGATTAAACAGTTAAAGTAAAATAGATTTACCATATGTAATTACGTAAAGTTGAGTAGTTCTGTTACATCAATGTTTATAATAAAGAAATTTAAAAAAAAATATTATCCTAAAAATTGATAGCTATATCCATGAAATATATATCCTTATCAACACATAAGGATATATTATATTATTTATAAAAGAAAAAAATAATACAATTTTTTTTATTATATTACAAGTTGTAACTTTGTTGAACTACTAACCATTATTTTTTTGAGTATGTTTTATCATCCTTGGGTTCGCACTATAAAATGGGTTTTTCCTATTATCATTTTATTAGTTTTTTCACTTGTTATGTGTAGTGTTCCATAACACATATATCTGAAATGTAAATTGTGTTTATAAGTATTATAAATGTAGTAAACTAGATTAAAGAGACAAATAAGATGAGAAATGTGAAATATATCCTTGTATTATGATAATAAGGGAAGTGTTGGCAACATAGTTTAAATCCATTTTGAGGAATATTTTTTATTCATATGCGCACAAGATTACATGAAGACTTGCAAAGTCTCAGGTGCGGGGGAGACATTGGGTCTTCATTTTTAGGCCTTTACTGTTATCATAAATGTCATTTTTTCCTTCTCTACTCCCTCTTACAACGTATTATCACTCCCCCTTTATTACATTTTATTTCATTACGGTCATCACATGCTAATGAGGTGTTATGTTGTTAAATTCAATGTTTTTCCTTTATTTTTAATGAGTTATTAGACATAGATCTTGTTTTTTCTAATGTGTACAAAATCTTGTAACCTAGTAAAGATCTAGTAATCCAAATTATTAGTTGTCTTACCTCTTCACCCCAGGGTGAAATATGACACATGGTACATGGTTTTTGTTGTTACGTGGCTCAATATTGATAAGTGTTGGTGGCTGGAGATGGATCCTAGGTTGCTTGAGAGGGCTCCTAGGTTAGACAAGGAAATCACCAACTCAGAGTCAATGCTCGAACCAAATGCAAGGTGGAAATGCATACAACATATCAACAATTGAATATTTAATCATCTTCGAGGTTTTGACAAGTGGTTTGGATATTTTCATGCATCCCATGTCATGAAAATATCCTATGCCAACATATAAGTAGTTACCTATGTCCGTGATAGTTGTATATGTCAATGGAATTATTCTCTACTCTTTTTTTGTGAAGTAAATAGTTAACAAGTTTGTGTCATAAGGATTTATTCATGGTTTAATACACCCTACCCTATATTATATAACCTCTATAAAAAGTAAAGGTTGAAGATCACTATTGGTCAACTAAGCAGTAAATCTATGTATTGAAGAGTTGTTCAAATGGTCCAATATGAAGGCTATATGCTGGTGTGTATTGAAGTTTGATGAAAAAGCTTATGTGGATCCATGTTGAGTCTCTCTAGAATATGTTTATAATTGTAATGTGAGTATGTGTATTCATCTTTTAATATAAATGATTTCATTCCAAGTTTTATTTCATAGAAACATACTTATACTATAGTTTTCTTTTGTTAGCACAAGTTAGTAGGTGTGGTATTAGCTAATTAGATAGATTTGTATTTCTATTTATGTTATGCAGATCAATATTTTAATTCACTATCATTTTTAGTTCTTGAACTTTCATATGTCCTTCATTACAAAAATGTGGATTCCCTATAGATATTAGGAACTAAAGGTTGAAGAATGAAAGTGATTTTTAAAGAATTGAAAAATTATATGATGCATTTAATGCAAACACTATACTATGTTTAGATCTCGCAAAGTGCCCTTGTAAACATAATTATAGTTATCCAAAAAACCTTTAGCATTTTACTTTCTTCCTGATTCAATGTTATCTTTTAATTGTAAAGTATGGATTCCCCTACCAAAATTAAGAAGTGAAGGTTGAAGAACAAAAGTGCTTCTTAAGGAATTATACAACCATTTAATGTCTCTCATGTTAAAAAATGAACTATGATTGGAGTATGCAAAGTGCTCTTGAAAACATAATCCAATTAATCAAACAAAACTCTGTAGTCTTTTAATTTTTAGTCTGATTGACTTTTATTGTCAGTGGGTTATCAATAGCCGGAGAGGGATCAAATCTCCTGAGGTTTGAATCACTTTTAAAGTGAAATATATATTTTTTTCATTGTTTAAATTGCATTTTTGAATGTGTAAATGGATTTAACATCTCCCTAAACAGTTGGATTATGAATACACAACTTGAATTTACAATTCCAATAAATGTTTTGTGGATTTCATAACGAAAAAATATACCTAAAAAGGACCAAAATGAGAATAGTGAGAGAGTAAGTGTATTTAAAATGTTTTAATGGTATTTTTTTTATTGAAATATTTTAATTGAAATCCAATTTAATTTTTTATGCAACGTATTAATTTTATAATATGAATTGAAATAATTACACATTTTCTTTACTTTCTATTATTATTTTTTCTTTGTGCATTAGAATATATAAAGTTTGATATAAATTATGTTATTCCACATTAATATCTAAATATTTATTTATGGTTGAGATTGAGGAATTTTTTTTTACAACTTTCATGTTGTAATGTCAACAACAAAGTGAACGAGCAATATGATTATTGATATTTTATAATGATTTCAATTAAAACTAACTAAAGAGATATATTCATTTTTATTTTTAACAACAAACTGAATGAACATAATGAGAGTGAGATACATGATTATTGATATTTTATAATGCATTTAATTAAAACTAACCAAATAGATATATTCATTTTTGTTTTTGACAACAAAACCCAATGAACATAATGAGAGTGAGATAATTGATATTTAATAAAGATTTTAATTAAAACTAATGAGATAAATATATTCTTTTTTGTTTTTATTTATATTTGACATTGTTTTTTATTTAGAAGCTATTTCATTTTTATTTTACAAGAAACTCGTGTCAACTCAAAATTGAGTAAGTAAAGAATTACATATCTTTCTTAGACTAAAGTGTAGAATGCTAAAGAATTTTGTTTTTTTAATTTTATGAAAAAATAATATTCAAAATAATATTAACTTTGTAAATTGATGTCCGTAGAGTCCAAGATAAACGATGATAAGGTATACTCGATCAAGACACTTCTTGATGTGAAGTCATTGGTTCAATTATATGCCTTATTTTGAGTATTATTATACCAAACTTCAACTTTTTATAAATTGATATATTTTTAAAATTATATATATATATATATATATATATATATATATATTATTTAAAATATTTTTTTCTGAATAATAATAAAAATCACAATGTTAATTACAATTAAAATTTTAAATAATATTACTATTAATAATTTTAAAAATTCCAATCATTAAAAATAAATAAATAAACCTCTAACTTGATTGGAAATATTTAAATTAAAATAAAAGTCGCTGGCCACGCCTATCAATTTTTTTTGTGTGTGGTTTGACTAATACGCAGATGAGAAAGGTGATACAAAATATAATTTATTAGATATAATATATATATATATATATATATATATATATATATATATATATATATATTAAAAATAAGGATATTTTCAGCGATCACTTTCAAATTCTATGAAAGGTATTTTCAGTGATCACTTTCTATCGGAGATTGGAGACAAAACTTAAGGGTAAGGATACAATATTTTGCATTGACTTTCTTGATCGGTACGGTTTTGGGGTCACAAATTCTCGTAGATAGTTATTTTTAAAAATAATTATTTCTCGTAGATAGTAATTTAAAAATGAAAAAAAATGTGAGAGTGTTTAAATTGTTGTGGTAGTGTTTGAAACGGATTCAATATAATTTATGAAATATTTAGAATTTAGAAGTTTTATAATTACCATAATAAATTTAGAAAATTTTCGATCAAATTTTATCAAAATGATATCAAAAATTCAATTGTTTTGTGAGCAAAAATTCTCCTCTTACACACTATTCGTGAGGTGTTTAACTTCTTATAATTGACTTGCGGAGAGTAACAGTTACGTGGGAGATGGTTCCCAGTTTATTATAATTATTTATTTATTTTTATTAGTATAATTACTAAGTGGTACTTAGTGAAAACCCATAGATGTTAATGGTATGTATTGTTGAATCATATAAGAACGAAAGAAAAGTAAGAATTATAAAAGGTGTTGTTTAAATATGTTACATTCTAGAATTTGTGATTGGAATTTGGTGAATTTTTTTGGGTTAATTTTATTTATTTTTATATTTAAAATGGGTTTTTTTAACTGTATCTATAGATTCAACACTAGGATTTGGAAAGTTTACAAAGTCAAACTTGTGATTCCAAGAAATTCTAACTCGATTCTAGGTAAGTTAGAGTGAAAAATATGTAGGAAAATCCTCCAAAACATATCACATATAAACTAGGAGAAGATAATAGCTAAGTATTTCAGTTTTCACTAATCTTAGATGTGGCCATCAACTAGTCATATGGTAAATTTATAATCTAATTAGGTGGATGTGAAAACAATATAATCCTAGATTAGCCATTAACTAGTCATATGGTAAATTTATAATCAAATTAGGTAAATGTGAAAAAATAATTATAGATTTAGAAATGAAAAGAACCTATATTAAAAATTATATCCAACGAAGAGATGAGCTACTTATGGCACCATCTTTTGAGGGATGCTATGAGAAGAAAGGGCCGACCTAGGGCTCAAAGTCTAGTAGAGTCATCGGGTATATATATCATTTCATATATACTTTATTTAAAATTTTAAATTAGGGTACTTCCCTATTGTGTAATATGACCACATTGTTAATAGACCTTAAAACGAAACAGGGTGAGGAGAAGAGTGATATTAATCTATAGTGTTATTGTGTATGGTATTGGCCGGTAGACTATTATGAAACTTCGTCATAATTTTAGACTATACAGATGTTGATAGGGTCTCCAGTATTTAATGGGATGGTGTCTAGGATGGTGTTCATTTGTCGAAATGAGTAGCCAGGGATGTGGCAGTGTAGCGACGCGTTGATATCACCTATGACATCCCCGGCTAATATGTTCAAATGGAATATTTAATTCATTAACGTAAATACATTATGATTAGTTCATAACAAAAATTCGTTTCATAACAAGAATTATTTATGTTTAAATGGTTCTGGATAACTGTTTCCTCCTTTATTTTTGGATCCTTGCCTCTTCAACAGGGTATGTAATGGCTAGTGGAAAAAAAACAAGACTGCTATTTTTTGTTGAATTAGGCCAAGAAGTACAAACCTTTCAAAGTTAAGTTAATAGACAGTCCTATATTGGAGAAATGAAGGGTATGTTGGAGTCACTGGAATCAAAGACAGAGAATTTGAGCAAGAAACCCTTAAAGGAATAAGATCTCAGTAACAGAGAATCTGTTAAATTTCTTGAGTGCTCGGATGGCAAGATTAGCGCATAAAGGATTTGAGCTTGGAAACACATATTGATAAGAAAGGCGAGATCTAGAAAAGAGGAAGAATGTGAATGATCAATGATCTGAATCTAAATGTTAGTTTTGATGTTTTAATTTCATCTTCAAAATTATAAATAAGTTGTTGATCATTTTCTTCATATGCATAGGTTTCTTGAGGTGTTTGTGAGTGTTAAACAGGTAAATGTATTGATTTTTATGTTAAATTCATGAGCATATTAGCATTAAAAAAAATGATGAACATCAGCAATAAAATGTACAACAAATCATCGAATGATACATTAACACAGTGTTTTCACGAAGGGTTCACCCCTCCTGGCCTATATCTCCTTGGTCCAACTTCCATGGCTTGGGCCTCTATATTAGCTTAAAATGGAAAAATGTGTTGTTTACAATCCTCTACTTCTCCTAAAACATGCTCGACCATGCTCATAATGTCCAAATATTCTAGGATAGACTCTTTCTAAGCCCAATTTGCTTGAATTTTTCAAAATTTATGGCACCATCATTTTTTGCTAGGAAAACTCCACTAAAAATGGAGAGAACTCCAGTTAGTGCCGCTAATTTTGGAGTCCCAATGAAATTGGCGGACTCTGCAATCTTCTGCGCTGAATTAAACTTGGGTTAACATCAAATCAGAAAGGATTAAATAGGAGATAAGACTATTTAACGCTAAAAGCGCACTTTAAAAAAAATTGGAATTAATGATTTGATTAGCGCATTAAACAATGATTAGGGTTAATTAAAACCCATTTTAAAACTTAACTCCGCTGCTTTAACTATAAACCTCCGCTCCTGGTCGTAGCTGAAGGTTTTTTGTATGAGGGGGTGGCCCACGGGGTTGGGGCCCTCCTCCGCCTAAAGGTTGTAACAATATTAACTTAAATATAATCTGCATGCGTAGTCTTATAACAAATATTAGTGCAGTGTAGTGGTTTGAATATCTATTTGTATGGGGGAGGTCTCGGGGTCGACCCCGACCTCTACCCGTCATCCAACAATAATTTTTGCTACACCATATATGCATATAATTTGACCTTGGACTTAGGTTTAAAATTTTGCCTTCGATATAGTTTGAACTCGGCCTTTGGGAGGGGGCACGTGGTGGCCTCTGGGCTAGCCACGTGTCCTCATCCCATTGGTTCCTCAAAAACCAATGAAACTACAACAAGTCACCCAACTAGCAACCAACCACGAATTACCACTTGTCATAGTGTCATTAGGAAATTTGAGGGAATATTCCTAGAATATTCTTTTTTGCTGACTAGGCTTCCATGTCACCATTTGGTCACTTCTGCAAAAAAATTAGTTGTTTAGGAAAACGAACAACATGCTCTATTTTCCTCACATAGAGTCGGTTTTCGATGAAATGAATTGTGTCGAATTGTTGGCAATGAGAACATCGAAGTCGTTTTGGTTCCCATTGATTCTGAGCACTTCCATGTTTGATCTTAACACTGAGCACCTAATCATTCCTCCCCACTAGAAGCCTTTTGGACATCAAAATCTCTTTTATTACTGAACATGTGGATTAGGGTACAATTCCCTCATCCTTCCAGTCTCAATCCACTGGAATTTTCCCATTTTCATCAATTTGATATTTTCACAAAAAATAATCTTTTTCCTTGACTCTTGAGACCCTCTCTTGTTGTTGTAGACATTGTCATGTTGCAATTTCCATGAATTTGCAGATCAGCAAGCTGTCCTTGCAGAAACAAACTTGTTCCCACCTCGGTCGTCAATGAAAGGAAACTTGAAAACTGTCTCACCTCGAACACTGTCTTCATAGTGATTCTTAACTGACCTTGCTTTATACTTTCATCGAATTTTGCCAAGTATTTTTGCCATTGACATGTACCCTTTGGAAACCAAAAAGAAGCACTTGTGGAACCTATTCCTTCTTTGTCAAATTTATTTAGCGCTTTCTCTTTGACATTTTCTTTCTCTTGCACCAACATATGGTTTCCAACACTGTTGAACACTGATGTTGACTGCTGCAAATATTTCACATATTGTTTACCTCCTTTCAAAGGAAATCTGTTAGAGTCCCGTAACATCTTATTAAAAGCATAATAAATTTCAATGAAATCAACTTGTTCATTCGATGCATATTTTTTAAAGGTCTCACTCAAAACATCTCTATGCTTGACAATTAACCAAGCCAAATTTTTACTTTCATTCACTATTCTCTTCATTTCTCCTGCATGTATAAGAGACAAACTTGTCTACTTCTTATGCACTCTAACTATGTACTCAATTCCATCCTTAAACAAGTGATACTTATTCTCATGGCAATGAAATACTACTTTCCTATCATAAAGATAAGGACTTCCCAAAACAATACCTGAAATCTCAAGTGGCACTACATCAAGTTCATATTCATCAAGAAAGTTTGAATTGATTGCAAACCCTAGAATGCACCTCCTTGTTACCTGCAAGTTTTCATTCTTGCATATCCACTCTAAAGGATAAGGTCTTGGATGTATAAATGTTTCAAGGTTAAGCTCCTTAACTAAGTCTTAGGAAATCAAATTAGCTTGAGAACCACTATCAAATAGTGTGTCTATCTTGGTAAGTTTAGAAACAAATCTAATATGAAAGAGTTCAATTATTGTACTTCATCTTGACTTAAATTGGAACAACTTGAAGAACTAGTGTTTTTTATGTTCTTACCTTTCAAACTCATTGATGTGACCTTGGTTTTATCTCCTAAATCTGAAACTAAGTCATGTTGAATGATTGAAAAAATTTATCCCTTCTCTTTGGCTTTAAGTCTGTTTGGCTTCAACTCTGGATGAAGTTGTCAACAACGGTCCTCATCGTGGCCACTCTTCGAACAATGTTTACATGTGATATTATATTTCTCTTTTTTGATAGATGATGTAGGAGCATCAAAGCTAAATTTTCATTATTCAATTATGTAATTAGGGGGGTGATGATTTTTGCTTATTTTATTAATTAATTTTCTCATTTTTAATAAATTAAGAAAGAAAATATAAATGTGAGGATTAATGTAAATATTCCTTAAATAATTAAGGATATGAGTGGAGTTGAATTAGTTAGATAATCTAGGGATTAGGAATTCCATAAATGGGGCTTAGTTGAGTCCAAAAAAAGATAAATCTAAATTATATTTTAAGTTGACATTTGTGTGGAGGAAATTATGGAGTGGAATAAATTCATATTTATGTATAAATATGTAACTTGTGAGAGTGTGAAGAGACAAGCGAGGAAGTGAGGAAGTGAGGAGTACAGAGAGAGTAAGAGAAATGGTTTGAAGGGCCGAGAGCCAAAAGGCCGCCCATTGTAATATTTGGACAAAGAGTTTTTATGTTTTATATCAATATTTTATTTGTATGGCTCTCTTTCCTTCATATGTATTTTTGAGCTGAACATATTTGTAGTTTTAACGAATAATTTTAAGTTTGAAGGTAGCACATGAGTTTTTATATGATAGGATATGTTTAACCCAGTATCCTGGCATCAATTTGGTATCAGAGCCTGGGAGAGAGCTGATTGAATTATGTAAAATATTGTGGCATTGAGTTTGATGTGTGAGAGCAGATCGAATGATTGTAAAATAATTTGGAGCCTTGTTCGATGTGGGAGGTCATTACACATAGCGTAGATGTTGAACACAGAGACTAAAGGGAAATACCGTGGACCTACTTTAGCAACTCTGCAAGTGCAAAGTCTATTCTGCATTCATGATTGTATTAACAATGGTTGAAATTGCCAAATTGGAGCAACACAGAAGTGTCAAAAGTAGAAATTGTTCATTCTTGTGGTAATGTTTTTCTTGAATTTATATTTACGTTTCCAAGATTTTGAGGTTATGAGGTTATGAGAGTATCATAGAAATTACAAAATGTTGTTTGTGTTAGTGCATGAAGAATGACATCTAGGTTCTTATGATGGTGAAGAGACACAGATATGACCCAGTGTTGAGAGTGAGGACAACGTGCAATGGCCAACGAGTAGTGCAAGTCAAACTATGAATGCGATAACCACAAAAAAAGCACATCGGAAGAGTGGTAAATATGTGGTTTGGAACCACAACTATGTAAAACCACGACTAAATGGTGAAGCAGAACAGAGACGGTTTTAAAAACAGGCTTTGGAGGGATTGGAACCCATGCGATGCATCCAAGGTAGAGAATCCACTATGCAATAGCGTTGACACCCTACAAAGAATGAGTTGGTGCTAGAAGTGGTATGTAAGCCCACCGCACTGCTAACATAGAACGACGTTGGTAAATTTCTGGAATGAGCAGCGGTTCTAGAAAAAAAAAAAGAGCACATGAAATATTAAACATAGTTTCCATGAGGCCATGGGAATGGTTTCCATTGCACAATTTTTTTTATATACAAATTTGGATCATTTGTAAACCTGTAAAATCTATCAGGCTACGGGCATGTGAGCCAGACGTGTAAGCGAATGATTAGAAAATGATGGTATGGGAATATGATCCAGGTGATATGTATATGGTGTTGATTTAGTGGTGTGGCATACCTTAGCTGCGTAGAGCCACATAGGAGGAAAAAAATTGAATTCCATGCTAACCATCATTGGTTAGAACCAATCAGGTAAATATCGAATTAAAGTACTCTTAAAATTTATCGATTTCCTTCCTATCTACCTTTTTGAGGGACAACATCGCTGCATGCCACAATAATTCTGGAAATTACTACCGAAAGGAAGCGCTTGCTCATCGATATGTTCCAAGCTTGGCCAAAAAGCAACTTTCATGGGTATTTAACTAAGGGTTGACAAAGAAAGCTGCTCAAATATATTGTTTTGGGGCAGGAAGAATACCTATAGAGAAAATCCTGGAGAACAACCTTGCAACACTGAGATAGTGTTTGACATATGGCATAGTGGTTGTCAAATATTTGATAGTGATGATCCACCATTGGTTGTATTCTATTCTGGTTCTTTGTAAATTTTAATTCATTATTTTATGGCTTGTCAGAAGTTCCTAGATGACTCCTAAATTTAGAAGAACATGTGCCTTCAACATAGTTCTTGCAAATCTTATCGATGCAACCATCTTTGTTTATCATTTGATATACTGGATATAAAACTGGTGTTTTGATTAATGTGGTTAACTATTGTGTGGTGTAAATTTCCTTTTATGGGGCTCATCTTGGAGGAAGTTGCTGGTTGGCAAGAGAATGCATGCAATTAATGTTTACAGGAAATTGAGACGGGACAAGTGCTACTTCAAGTGGTATGTCGGATTATGTATGAGAAAATTTCATCTGAGAAATCTGAGTAGTGAGAAGAGCAGTGCTACTACAAGAGAAAGGAATATGAGAGGGGTTGAATCATTTCAACCATGAGAATATTCAAGGTAAGTGCTCATTGAATGAATCAATATTCATTGAGTAGAGGTATTTTAAAATATAGATTAAATTTCCTTGCCATACTCGAGAAGATGATATTTTGTAAATGTTATGAAAGAGTGAAAATGTTGCAAATGCAGAGGTATAAATAAATGGAAAAGGAATGAAAAAATGTGCTAATCCTGGGTGATATAAAAAGAAACATGCATTTTTATGTGAGAGGGTTTATTATGCATAATGTGGATTCTTCACAGTTTTGGTTAAATCATTTTGGACCAAAGCTTGTAGTTGGAATGGGAGAATTCTTTTGATTTGTGTTAAGGTTGAAAAAAAAATTGCTTTATGTTGTAAAATCTTTGTTTTTACCATCATGTGGTGGTAGCTAAGGAGGATTATTCAGGTTGGACACAATGTACAAGTTGTATATTATTCATCAAATAATTTGAAAACATGTTCTTTGTACACAGGTGAAGAGGTGTGAATTGATGTTGTACAGTGCATAAAAGTGCAGGTAAAATTTTTGCATTAAGATGACAAGCTTATGGTGTGAAGGGAATGTGAGTATTTACAGTGACAAAGATGACACAGAAGAATGGAATCTAGTGAATTGAGATTGGAAGAGAAGGTTTGTTAATAACCTTGAAGGGAGCATAAGGTATGGTAATTCAGAAAGGTATTTTTGATTGTTAAAAAGTGAATGGTTTATTTATTTTCACCATAAATAAATCTTGGAAAATATGAATTTCATTTCGACTAAAGACTTCAGTATCATGTGAAAGAATAATGGGAAAATAATGATCTCTCATAAGAAGGAAGTATGAAAGAGAGTGAAAATTTTATATCTTAAAAATGTATTAGGGGTGTATGTTTTTTGGAGGATGGTATAACTTGAATTAAGTCAAAATATCCACTATCATAATTATTGGGGCAAAGCTTGAAGTCAAAATAGATGTTAGAGTCAAATGAAAGTTTGGATAGTTTGAGTTAAGAGTGAGTATTTTCATCCAAGATGAAGAATTGGTGTAAGTCTGAAGTCAAAGAGTCGTAAGTTAATGGTCTGAATGTAATTGGGTGCATGTTTGGTAGAGCCTGACACCCAAGGAATTGGTCATTGTAACATATGAATTACTAAAGTGTTGTTTGTAGCAAAGTGAAGCAAGAGGTTTGCCAGAGACTGATTCCAAGACAGAGAACTCGAAGTGATCAAGCACCAGAAGAAAGCTTGCATTGTTGAATGGAAAGTGTGAGGACTTGCTGAAAAGTGGATTGAATTAAATCCACATGTGAACAATTAAGTTCACAAAGGAGGAGAAGATGTTTGTTGATAGTCATTTCCGAATATGTGATGAATACCACACCAGAAGGAAGAAGAAGGAAAATGCCAAGGTAAGTGGCATATGTGAACAGTTGACGGATGAAGATTATGAGTGGGAGAAGGCTGAGATAATAGTTCACCTTGAATTGTTAATGGAGTTGTTCTAGAAAAATGTGAAAGACCAGAAACATGGTTGGACCAGAAGAATAAAGTTAAGTGGAAGAGACTACATGCAAAGAGGAAAAAGCAGGTAAACATACAGTTGACGGAAGAGCTAAGGAATCTCGAGCAGATGTTGAGGTGTGAAGAACTCAGAGAGGCTGAGTTGAAAATGGATGTTTCCATTTGTGGCCCAAAACAGGGTGAAATTATGGGTGAAGAGATCAATGAGGAAGATCTCATGAACTATTGGGATAGTTCGGAAGAATATAAAGATATGTTGGCAAGAGAATCAGATGAGGCTACGAAGCCTTGCATTTTTTAATCTCACAGTTTATGTATGTTTTCAGGATGTGCGAAAGATGGTGAACAGTCTAGTGAAACTATCACAAAGATGAAGGAAACTTTTGAGGTGAAGTCTGGTGGATAAAGCCTTTCAGAGAAGGAAGGTACTGATTTGTTACAGCAGGAAGAAATCATAAATGAATTCTTGTTTGGGATAAGACAGCCAGTTGAAGCTGTTATGGAGCAGAAGAAAAATGGAAATGCCAAAGAGATATTCCAAGGAGGAAAAAAAATGTATTTGTTTAGTGAATTTGCTGACAAAAGTTTACAATGTAATGATGTTGAAACAAGGACAACTCAGGAAGATCACCAGAAGAAGAATGAAGTTGGGAAGGAAAGTTGTGATGAAGTGCTGGAAAGATTTCATATGGAAATCACGTTCTTGGAATGGTGGCTTAAGGAACCCGATGGAGAAGTAAAGCTTGCAGAACCTGATCCGGAAGGAATTGCAGTTACTATGCATGATAGGGATGAAATGGTTTTAACATTTATGGAGTTGAATGAATGTTATAAATTTTCAAATAATATTGCAATTGTAGGTACAAAAAATGACATTAACAGATATAATGTCGAAATAAGAGAAATTGAGCAGAAATTATTTGGCGTTGAGATGGAAGATCAGAAGCGGCAAGAAAATTATGTCTGTGGAGAAATAAAGGAGACATAAATATTGATCCAGTAAGATAAAGATGAAAGCAGCCAACAGTTCAAAACATGATCTGTTGAAATCCAGAAATTCGATGATGGAATATTGGTGCTTGAAGCATCAAAAGAGACCGAAAGGTCTTATCTTTTTAAAACTAACATTTTGTTGGTGAATGCAAGTACAGCACTAGACGAGAAATATGTTGCTATAAAAGCAACCAAAGACTATAGTATTAATCCAGAAGGAATTCTTGATTATTTTCCATTGCAGAAAGTTGAGTGTTTAGCTCAGTTGGAAACGAAAGAGTTCAAAAAAGAGGAATTACTCCAAGGAATTGGTGAAAGAAAGTGTTGGAGAAGCCAATGGAATCCAATTGACCGAGTGAGTGATGAGTTACCAAATCAAGTTGATACTTTGAAGGACCAGTGGCAGAACAGAGTTTGGAATGCTAGAGGGAGCAAGTCATCAAGACTTGTGGCTGGCGCATTATTACAGAAAAGTGACAGACCTTATAGACAAGAGTCAATGGAAACTTCTCTACATGGGGAGTCTGATGCAGGAGCATCGAAGCTAAATTTTCATTATTCAATTATGTAATTAGGGGGGTGATGATTTTTAATTATTTTATTAATTAATTTGCCCATTTTTAATAAATTAAGAGAGAAAATATAAATGTGAGGATTAATGTAAATATTCCTTAAATAATTAAGGATATGAGTGGAGTTGAATTAGGTAGATAATCTAGGGATTAGGAATTCCATAAACGAGACTTAGTTGAGTCCAAAAAAAGATAAATCTAAATTAGATTTTAAGTTGATATTTGTGTGGAGGAAATTATGGAGTGGAATAAATTCATATTTTTGTATAAATATGTAGCTTGTGAGAGTGTGAAGAGACAAGCGAGGAAGTGTGGAAGTGAGGAATACAGAGAGAGTAAGAGAAATTGTTTGAAGGGACGAGAGCCAAGAGGCCCCCCATTGTAATATTTGGACGTAGAGCTTTTATGTTTTATATCAGTATTTTATTTGTATGGCTCTCTTTCCTTCATATGTATTTTTGCGCTGAACATATTTGTGGTTTTAATGAAGAATTTTAAGTTTTAAGGTAGCACATGAATTTTTGTATGCTAGGATCTATTTAACCCAGTATCCTGGCATCAATAGAGATATTTCTCTTTCATCTTCCATTAAAATTGACCTTTCCTTTACCCTTATACTCAAAAAACTTATCACTTTTCTCATCTGCACCTTGTTTCCCTCTTGCTTCTAAACTTGTGTCTTGAATGCAAACCTCATCTAAGTTTGTGGGATTGAACATGAGAATAGTATGTCTAAGGTAACTGTGCAAACCCCCAATATAATTTAACAAATTTTCTTGAGAATACAAATTAACACCCGAAACAAGAGTTATTCTCCTAAATTCAGGAGTATAATCTTACACACTTTTCCCTTTCAATTGTTTAAAATTATGCCAGTCCATAATGGTTTTTTGCATGTAAGCTAGAGGATATAATTTCCTTTTAATGGCAGCAATAAAATTTGACCAAGACATTGAGATCTTACCGTGGTTTTTAATCTCTTCTTGAGTCCTTGTTGCCCACCATACAAGTGTTGATCCCTCCATCCCGAAGGAATCTAATTGAATCTTTATGTCATCTTCTTGAGGGTTTTGAACTCTGCAATAAACCTTGAATTGAATAATCAAATTATCCATCTTATTTGCATTCACTTCGCCATTATACATTGGAAGCTCAAATTTGACATCAATTTTGAGTAAGGGAGTTTTTCCTTTCGATCTTTTTGAGTGAGTATGGGTGGTTTTGGCTATGCAAGTGGAAGATGATGTTGATGGTGATGATGAGGATTATTATTAAGATGGTGGATATGGAGGATTATTTCCTCCACTACCCTTTGAATCCTTCTCTTCATCCTTTTTCTCTTCTGAGGTTCCCTCTCCATGTCGAGACTTAGAATTCCCTTCAACCATCCGGGTACTCCTCTCTTCAAAGAGGATTCTAACCCTTTCAATTAGGTCATAGAAATCCTTCTTGTATGCTTCCTCTTTTGAAAAACCTCCAATCTCTGCTACACCTAACATGATGGCTATGGATTCAATCTTAGCTTATGGTGCAACTTTTACCTCCTCAATTTAAGCTAGAGATAAAACTAGAGGTGCTTCAAGTGCAGTTGTGAGTGAGACTTTCGGTGGAGATAGTAGCCTTGTGGCTCTCCTTCTTCAAATCCTAACCTCAGGACTAGAAACCAACAATTTCCCTTCTCCTCTCTGCAAATTCAAATTTGTAAGAACCACAAATCTGCAACCATTAAAACCCTACTTTGCACAAAACTCAAGAAAAGAACTTTTGCTATGATACCACCTTGATCTGAATCGAAATGTTAGTTTTGTTGTGCTAATTTCATCTTCGGAATTATAAATAAGTTGCTGAAGATTTGCTTCATGTGCATAGGTTTCTTGAGGTGTTTGTGAGTGTTAAACATGTAAAAGTATTGTGTTTTATGTTAAATTCATGAGCATATTAACATTAAAAAAAAATGTTGAACATCAGCAATAAAATGTACAACAAACAATCAAATGACCCATTAACATAGTATTTTGATGAAGGAGTTCACCCCTCCTGGGCTACATCTCCTTGGTTTAGCTTCCATGGCTTGGGCCTCTGTATTAGCTCAAAATGGAAAAAAAATGTTGTTTACAATCCTTTACTGCTCCTGGCACCTACTCCAAAATGTTGAGAATGTAAAAATTTGCTAGGATAGACTCTTTCTGAGCTCGAATTTTGCAAAAGTTATGGCACCATCAATTTTTCTTAGGAATACTCCACTAAAACTTGAGAGAACTGCAGTTAGCGCCACTAATTTTGGAGACCCGTCGAAAATGGACGACTTTGCCATCTTCTCTGCCAAATTAATCTTAGGTTAACATTGAATAAGCTAGGATTAAATAGGAGATAATCTTGTTTAGCGTTAAATGCACCTTTCAAAAAAAATCTAAATTAATGATTTGATTAGCGCATTAATGAATGATCTTGTAGCTGAAGGTTATGTGTATGAGTGGGGTGGCCCACAGGCTGGCCCCCTCCTCCGCCTGATGGTTGTAACGGTATTAACTTAAATATAATCCGCATGCATAACCTTATAAGAATGGATAGTGTGGTGTATTTGTTCGATTGCTCGTTTGTGCGGGGGAGGTTGCGGGGTCGACCCCGACCTCCGCCCGTCCACCAACAATAATTTTTCCACACCATATATGCATATAATTCGACCTTGGACTTAGGTTTAAAATTCAACCTTTTGATATAGTTTGAAATTTCCCTTTGGGAGGGGGCACGTGGCAGCCTCTGGGCTAGCCACGTGTCCTCATCCCATTGGTTCCTCAAAAAACAATGAAATTAGAACAAGTCACCCAACCAACAACCAACCACGAATTGACACTTGTCATAGTGTCATTGGGCAATTTGAAGGAATATTCCTAGAATATTCTTTTTTTTCTGACTAGGCTTCCATCTCACCATTCTATCACTTCTGCAAAAAATTTAATTATTTAGGAAAACAAACAACATGCTCTATCTTCCTCATACGTAGTCAGTTTTTGATGAAACAAATTGCGTCAGATTCTTGGCGACGAGCACTTCATAATATTTTAGGTTTCGATCAATTCTGATCACTTCCATTTTTAGCTTAACATTGAGCAGTTGATCAATGAATGATCCAATGATTGGGTAGTCATCTAATATGTTTTATCCCGAGATGGAATGACTCAGTCCAGTGATTTCTATCGAATTTCTAAATTATGATTATTAGGGGAAAATGTCTACCTTCATTCAGATCTACACGGAAATGGATATATGAAGGCGAAGTGGCGAAGAGACACTAGTATCAACTTCGAAGCTTCACACGTGGTGGAGGTAAGGAGTCGACCATTGAAGAGTTGTAACTAAAGCACTTCTTGGAAAATATAGGTGTTTATGTTTGTATTTGCAATGGATATATGTCTATTTTGCACAAACAAATAACTATTTTGGTTGAGAATAATACGTATTCAAAGAATAGTTACTGCATTTATAGAAAATAGAATGCCTACAAAATAAATAACAGTTAAGTTAGAGTTTCTTTAAAAGGATGCATTTTCCATCTACGAAAAATGTCATTATTGTGTTGAAGTTTCCTTGAAAGGAGATAGGAATTTGGTTTCTTGGAAAAGAAACATGTGTGTGCATTATTGAAATTTTAACAAATATTCTTTTGATTTTTCTTGGATAGAAATATCTATATTTTGAAATAATTCTTGCATGTGAATCTTGCAAATAAAAGAGATAAATACATATGATATCTTGAAAGGGAAATATGTTGAATTAGTTTTCTTTTTAAAAAGGATTCTTTTTCAAAAGAGCCTGTATTTCATATTATCTTTCTCTTGGAGAAGAATATGTAGGCCCCTCAGACAATTTCATAACTATTATTTTAATTCCTTTTGGAAGTTTTAATTTTGCATGCAAGTATAATATCTATAATTATAGTTCCCTTAGAAACTTTTATGGGTTCACACTAGAATAATAACTATTATGTGAAATATTATGTATTCACATAGTGTATTTCTATGCAAGAATAATAGTTGTATGGCTAATTCCTTGCAAATGGATTTATGTATTGTATGTATAAGGAATACTCAAATTGTGATAGGCTTCCTAAGAAGAAATATTTTCTTTACATGCACAGAAAGGAAACTATTGTGTTCGATCTTTTATAGAGAAAGAAGGTGATATTAACTTCTTTGTGTGAAAGAAGTATGTATTTTTTTACATGAACATAATAGCTAATGATGGTAGAATTTTAGAAAAGGGAATATGTGTTGTGCATATTAAAGAAGGGTTATTATATTAAGAGCTTGCATGCACGAAAAATAGACATTGTGTTATAGATATATGTTCTATGCATGGATAGAAGAACTATTGAGCTATACTTCTTTAGAAAAAATAGATGTGATTACTTTTATGTTATCATAACTATCATGTTAGTTTCATTTGGAATAAAACCATGCATATGCATGCCAGATTTGTATCATATTTGGTTGGAAAGAATATACATTTGTATGTGGGAAATGATAGCATTTTGTGTTAGCTTATATTGGAAAAGGTTCCTTGGGAAAGAAGATGAATTACATGCACAAAAACCATAGTAATGTGTTGGTTTACTTGGAATACATATATATGGGTAATAATGGTATAATGTCTAGAAAAGGAAACATGTATTTCTATGCTTTATTGCATTAGTTTTATGGAAAATAAAACATGCTTTTTCAGGCCCTATTATGCTATTTCCTCGAAAAGGGAACATGGTTTTGCATGCTTTATTGTGTTAAGCATTCCTTTGGGAAGATTCTTTTGGAAACTATATGAATTTGCATGCATAGGAACTTGAGATTAAATTTATTTACGTATCTGCATGGACCAAAAGTAACAGTTTAAGGGTTAGTTATTTTGGTAAACTTATGTAATTTTCATGCACAAATATCGTAAACGATGTATCAGTTTCTTTTAAACAAATTTTTGGAAGTTGTAGATATTTTTCTTTCAAGAATGTGTGCTTATGCGAGGGAAATATTAGTTAATGTGATTTCTTATAACCAGTGCATATGGAGTGATGTTAAAGGAATAATGTCGTGATATTTTACTTGCATATCATAAATGTACATGAATAGATGGAGAAGCATGACTAGTATAGATTTGTGAATGGGTTGATTTATACATTATGAATCCTGATACCAATGTATGTTGAAGACAACAATAACATGAAATGATGGTGACTTGTTCAATAGATATATTATGCTTAACATGGTTGTAGGTAAATAATTAATGGTTCATGCAAATGAGTGTGAGTTGCAGGATGGTCCATTATAGGTACAACCATGCCACCAAGATATGAAGATTAAATATTAGTGGGCAAATGCTATCATAATGATTGTAATGGCTTCAAACTAGATATTTGTATTTAAATTATATTTCTTGTAATATTTATAAAAATGGTGAAGGGATGGTATTCCTTATAATCCATTAGTGATGGGAGAAAACCCTCACGAGCGTTTAATAGTAAAATTAAATGGTTGTTGGTTTTCACCATACGGGGTTTCTAGGGTATATCGATGTTCAATGATGTGATTTCTTATTGTGTAAATTTGATGATGTATGTTCCTTGCATGATATGATGTTGATAACTTCGAGAATGTGATTAATTAATCTAGATAAAGGAATCATGAAATGAATGCAAGGTTACATCATATAGTTAAAATTAATATACTACAATAGTGGTTGTTAATAGTTATGCAACTTTCTATTCCTCTACTAAAGTTTCTCTATGAACTCATTAACAATCTATATAATAATTAATGAGGAATATTGAATAGTGATTTGGATAGTTACCCGTAGGTAATTTGTATAAAATTTTCATAAATACCTACATTTCCTTGTGATATTATCGAGGTATGTTACATCACCACTTATAAAAAAATAAAAAACAATAATAATTAACTTTTAGGGTACTCACTTGCACAATACTAACTAGATTAATAATAAGTTGGAGGGAATCATAGATAGCAGTGCTATGACATAATAATAATAAAAAAAAAAAAATTAAGAATAGCATCATCTTAAAAATTAACTAATAATCATATCCTTTAAATACCATTAAAAAATAATATAAATGTGAATTGATTACACAAATATATAAAAAATTATCAGCCTGCAACAATGGATGAAAGTATTCATCAACTGTGAGGCATGAAATTTTCAGGCAGATCCATTAAACTCAAATCCAATGTGAAAGATGGGGAATTAAATACATTGCAATTTATAAATTTCTATAGGTCCGTGCAATATTAATCAATTTAAAATTCCTATTGTCGTGAGAAATAGATTTATTCAATTATCGGTTCCATCCCCATTACCATCACTGCTGGGCAAGGATTCCATAGTATTCTTAGAAATAGAAAACCATTTTCGCTTATCACCCCATGGAGGATTGGAAAGTGGAAGCAGTATATTGTTGTTTCTACCACGAGATTGAAATATGTTGAAACCGATATTTTAACTATCCCCCTATATCACATATCTACAGAGAATGTAACACCAGGGCAGACGCTCTGTCCAAGAGAGGTGTTAATGCTGAATTTGGTCGTATGCACATTATTCAGTACCAAGATGCAAATCAGATACGGGAATCGTTTATTCCTCTTCCATGATTTCTGTCGTTTATTTATCGTATCCTATCAGTTTTGATTATACAGGCATTACTATGACTTTTTATATATAATATTTTTCTAACAGGCGCATATCAGGCATAATCATCTACAGGTTTCCTCTGATGGACATCTATAGTGAAGATCAACTATGAGTGGTTTTTTGCATAATGGGATCAGACTTTATCCATGGATTTATATGGGACAGACATTTCTATGTCTGCCTCTCTCCACCAATCCCAAGCAAGGTTGTATGAACCAATCTTCAGGCGAGCCTGTTATCACATTCTGGCACAGGATGATGGCTCTTACAACAATTATTCTCTGTCATTATCAAGCGAGCCTGCCGAAACCATTCATCAAGCGAGCCTGCCTTTCATATATTCACAGGATGGTTTATTTCTTATATCTTTTGATCCTGTTTTTGGAGATTTATCAGGTGATCCAGGTTGGTGACATTGTCAAGCGACACTGTTGGAATATCCTCACTTGTCAGGCGGAAGTATTTGCAAGTTACAGTTTTTTCCTTTCCATATGTTTTCTTATGTTAAATGTTTTCTCCCACACTTGTCCGTCCTTTTTATCGTGATGCACATGTAAGAGGATGTTGTTACAAGTAATTTTGTGGTCTTGCTTACAGGGATGTTAAGTTATATTTTGCTGGGAATGAAAATCCTTCCCGTAATATGGCTTGCCAAGTACATTGAATCTGTTCCCTTTCATTTTGGGATTTATTCGGATGTATTTGGAATTGGGACTTTCTCGCCCTGAATCTTATTCAGCTGAGAATGATATGCCGAATATGTACTGTTATATTTTCTTCTAATATATACAACGTTTTTTTCTTCTGAAAAAAAAAGGAAATATGTTGAAACCGATGGTCTCAGACATGGATCTCTTCGGGACAATATGACCTCTCTGAAATCCATGTGTCCGCTAGTAGTTGTGATCATCTAGGACTCAGAAACAATAAATTAGAAAGTTCGATATGACTCCATCGATGTTGACACGCCACATCGGCCACAACTATACGATGAGAAAACTGGCGAGAGGATTGCAGCTCCTTTGCCTACTTTTCGGCCTCTGAGGTCATAAGCCATTTTTTTCTCACGCTGTTGGAACACTGAATTGCAGTTCCCACGAATTCTGATAGCCCATGCTGCCAGAAACTACCTTCCCTTGTAAATCTCAGGGACTCGAATTCTCTTTCGTCGACATTTTCTCTCTATATGAAGGCTTGTAGTAGATGAGGCCCCTTTTCCTCCAGGCCCTTGGCTTTTTCCACATCATCATGTCTGTACACCATACACACATCCTCTGCCTCAACCTTCTAGTGACATAAGTGACACGTGGAGTTAGATTCGAGCCACGTGTCCACGCAACCAACATGAAATGCATGGCGACACTTGGCAGAAATCGCAGGACCTCTGAACCTTCGAATCTGCTCATACAAACCACGCACTCTAATCCCTCTTTCATTCCTTACAGCGCTACGAATTTTAACATGCGGAGTGCATCTATTACTGAGTGCTCGACACCAGAGTCCCTTAGTGCCAAGATAACCCCCGAAGGAACTAACAGACTTCGAGCGGGGCTTAATCCTCTACTATGTCCTCTGGAGTTCCTGATATAAACAAGTAGGAAGAACGTAAGGCTTATTAGGGTGGTTACAAAAATGATTGTAACAAGCATACCCTTATTGTACGATGGAATCCCCAAAATTGGATCTATACTGTTCGGTTGCGCTAATGTGGCACACACCATCCATCCCAATAATACCAACAAATACATATTTCTCATAGTGTCCATTACTGCATCTTAATAGAAATTGTTCAATACCTTTTAATTACTAAACAAAACATGCAGGTCCCTGATTACACCAAAGTCATTTTAATTACTAAACAAAGTCTCTAGGTCCTTGATTATATCAATGTCATTTTAGGTTCATAACGACATATTCATGTTTTCATATGGACCTTAAAAGTTTATATAAACATGAAATTTAAATATTATTCATACGATACAAAAATACATAAGATTATGACCTTTGTTTTCATATTCCAAGAGGTTTTTTGGACTTCTCATAACTCTTCATGTTTACTTGTGGCTTTTTTTTTTCCAAACTACTGAATCTAGAGAGTATGTGAGTCCAATAAGAGAGCTAAAATACAAAGGTAAATAATAATTAATGGCTAGGTGTGATCTCTAAATCTAGTGGTTTAAGGAAGACGACAAACCAAAAAGGTAGCTGAAGTCTTCTATCAATGGTCGCCTAAGGCTAGTCACTGATTCTAGAACTTGGCTCTAATTTATATATCATAGCTCTAAGTTCATATTGATGGTTTCACTTTGCATTTTTTCTCTCATGGGTGAGCATATAATACATCATTCCATTTGCATATGTTTGGGATATTGAAGGATCCTTTGTAATCCATTAAGCACGTCTTCATTAATTTTGGTTTTGGTTATTGACGGATCCCATTATATGATGTGTTTCATCAATGGGCTAATGGAGTGTGTAGGTGTTAAAATTGGGCAGTAACACATCATATTTTTGGTGGGAATAACAACCTCGGTATTCCTATTAATTATTTTTGACCTCCCATGAATATTTTTTATGCAATATTAGGGATCAGCTATGTTTACAAAGATTTGGTCTAAGGAGAATTTTTTAGTTTTTGGGGAAACAACACCAACTTGTAAAATATATGTCTCCATTCAATCATTCTTCACTCTCCATTCCCTTTCATAAACCTAGAATTTGACCTTTTGGGTTAGGCAAATCACATGATTGGTTTGGTAATGTTTAAGTGAAGGAGACTGACCATATTATACTAGCTCCTTCCCTTCTCTTAGTCACTTATTTTCATTTGTGGGGTCTCTTTATTTTTCAACCCTTCTATTTTCTCCATCGTTCATTTTATATCTTCTTAATATTAGAATCACTAGGCAACAATTAGGGAAGGGTATCTCAAACAAATTGTGGGAAAATTCATATAATGAGACACCTATTTATCTTGAGGCCTCTCTATTTTATGGTAACTGTTACTATTTTTTGTATTCAAATAGTTGTGTTGATCCTTAGTTTAGTTCATTTCATAATTCAACCTCAATATCAGGAAATACTAAAATTTTTAATGAAATTTCATGGACTTATATAAGTTTGTAGTCCTTGTCCTTGTTCAAGCTATTTCCTCCTCTAAATATCCCAAAATGGATTCTCTTTAGAATCCATAATCAAAATTGTATCCTCATTAAGGATTAAGTTCATTTGTATTGGATACAAAATCATCCCAACATGGATATAAATGATATTAATGAATCCAAAAGTTTTTTAATAAGTTACAAAGAGCTAATTCATTTTAATAATAAGTCTCTTTCACAAGCCTACTCTAATATCAATGAATTAGAGCACCATTATATCATGTAGTGTGCTAACATTATGAATTTGTTGATTCAATATAATCAAAGGATTGATTTATTGAAAGTTTATAACTTGGTTAGAAAAATAGCATTGAATCACAAGAAAGACAGTATTTCATCGACCTCAAATGATCAGGTCAGGCGTATTAGGCTGTGCACTCAATGAGGGAAAGGATTTCTTTTATAATGAAGATAGGATAGGTTGTACCCTTTGAATAATAAGATTATAAGTTATAAAATTATTTTGGATTTGATATATCCTTCCTCAATATTCTCTAGAGATACTTCATCCATAAAATTCACATCTGTATTAGATGACAAGAGTGATGGGAGCATCAAATAGGAGTTTTTTTATTATCCCTTAATCAAATGTATACTAATTTTACTTGTTCTCAATACCATTGGTGGCTTGCATTTAACTAAATATCTATTGCATCAACTTGAGTAGGTATAATAAGAAAAGTGGTTCTTGGATTGGCATGGATAAGGAGCATGTGATGAAGTGAAATTAGAGGAAACTATGAAGAGTTAAATATTTTGTAGAACACCAAGGCCATAAGAACGATAGGGTTGATAGTTGCAATGATATGAGACAATTTTGGAGATGACTAATTGGTGAATGAAATGACTTATGAGTTTTTTCCCTAGTTTTCTAAGTTTGAAATTTGGGCATTTCAATGGTGACCAACTTGTCTAGAAGTTGTAACTTTGTTGAACTACTAACCATCATAGTTTTGAGTGGGTTTTATCATCCTTGGGTTCGCACAAGAAAATGGTTTTTTCCTATTATTATTTTATTAGTTTTTTCACTTGTAATGTGTAGTGTTCCATAACCCATAGGTATGAAATGTAAATTAGTTTTACAAGTATTATAAATGTAGTAAACTAGATTAAAGAGACAAGTAAGATGAGATATGTGAAATATACCATTGTATTATGATAATAAGGGAAGTGTTGGCAACATAGTTTTAATCCATTTTGAGGAATATTTTTGATGGATATGCATCCAATATTACAGGAGTACTTGCAAAGTCTCGGGTTTGTGGGAAACATTGGGTCTTCATTTTGAGGCATTTACTTGTATCATAAGTGCCATTTGTTTCCCTCTCTACCCCCTGTTATAGCCTATTATCATTCCCCCTTTATCACGATTTCTTGCATTATGGTCATCACATGCTAATAAGGTGTGATGTTGTTAATTTCAATGCTTTTCCTTTATTTTTAATGAGTTATTAGATCTAGACCTCATTTTTCTAATGTGTACCAAATTATGTAACTTAGTAAAGATCTAGTAGCCCAAATTATTAGTTGTCGTACCTCTGCACCCGGAGGGTGAAATATGACACATGGTTTTTGTTGTTACATGGCTCAAGATTGACCAGTGTTGGTGGCTCGAGATGGATCATAGGTTATACAAGGAAGACACCAACTCACATTCAATTCTCCAACCAAATGCAAGGTGGAAATACATACAACATATCAAAAATTGAATACTTAATCAACTTAGAGGTTTTGGAAAGTGGTGGGGATATTTTCATGCATTCCATGTCATGAAAATATCCTATGCCAACATATAAGTAGTTACCTATGTCCATGAGAGTTGTATACGTTAATGCCATTATGCTCTACCCTTTTTTTGTGATGTAAATAGTTAACAAGTCTGTGTCGTTAGGAGTTATTCATGGTTTTTTACACCCTACCCTATATTATATAACCTCTATAAAAAGTAAAGTTGGAATATCACTATTGGTCAAGGAAGCAGTAAATCTATGTATTGAAGAGTTGTTCAAATGGTCCAATATGCAGGCCATATGTTGGTGTATATTGTATATTGATGAAAAAACTTATCTGGATCCATGCTGAGTCTCTACAGACTATGTTTATAATTGTAATGTGAACATGTGTATTCCTCTTTTAATATAAATTATTCCATTCCAAGTTGTATTTCATAGAAATTTACTTATACTATAGTTTTCCTTTGCATCACAAGTTAGTAGGTATGGGATTATCTAATTATACAGATTTGTATTTCTATTTATGTTATGGAAATCAATATTTTAATTCACTATCATTTATAGTTCTTGAACATTCATATGTCCTTCATTACAAAAGTGTGGATTCCCTATAGTTATTAGGAACTAAAGGTTGAAGAATGAAAGTTCTTTTTAAAGAATTGAAAATTTATTTGATGCATTTAATGAAAACAATCTATTATGTTTGGATCTTGTAAATTTCTCTTGTAAAAATAATTATAGTTATCCAAGAAACCTTTAGCATTTTACTTTCTTCCTGATTGAATGTTATCTTTTAATTATAAAGTATGGATTCCCCTACAAAAGTTAAGAAGTGACGGTTGAAGAACAAAAGTGCTTCTTAATGAATGATTGGATTATCCAAAGTGCTCTTGAAAAAAACTGTAGTCATTTAATTTTTAGTCTGGTTGAATTTTAAGTGGGCTATCAAGAGCCGAGAGGAATCAAATCTCCTGAGGTTTGAATCTCTTCAAAAGGGAAATATATATATTTTTTTTCAATGTTTAAATTGCATTTTTGAATGTATAAATGGATTAAACGTCTTGAAAATCTCCATAGACACTTGGATTATGTAGAATACACAACTTGAACTTGCAATTCCAATAAATGTTTTGTGGATTTCAATGACTAAACAATATACCTAAAAAATTTTCAAAATGAGAATAGTGAGAGAGTAAGTGTATTTAAAATGTTTTAATGGTAATTTTTTTATTGAAATATTTTAATTGAAATCCAGTTTATTTTTTTATGCAACATATTAATTTTATAATAAGAATTGAAATAATTACACATTTTATTTACTTTCGATTATCATTTTTTCTTTGTGCATTAGAATATATATATATATATATATATATATATATATATAATTTTGAAAGTTGATATAAATTATGTTATTCCACATTAATATCTAAATATTTATTTATGGTTGAGAGTGTGGAATTTTTTTTTACATCTTCTAGGTTGTAATGTCAACAACAAACTGAGCAAGAAATATGATTATTGATATTTTATAATGCTTTCAATTAAAACTAACTAAATAGATATATTCATTTTTTTTTTTTGACAACAAACTCAATGAACATAATGAGAGTGAGATAAATGATTATTGATATTTTATAATGCTTTTAATTAAAACTAATCAAATAAGTATATTATTTTTTGTTTTTAATTATATTTGAAATTGTTTTTTATTTAAAAACTATTCCATTTTTATTTTAAAAGGAATTCATGTCAACTTAAAATTGAGTAAGTAAATAATTACACATCTTCCTTAAACTAAAGTGTAGAATGCGACAATATGTTTTAGAGTATTGAAGATTTTTTTTAATTTTTTTAATTTTTTTTAATATGAAAAAATAATATTCAAAATTATATTAAATTTGTCATGTCCATGGGATACAAGATAGATGGTGATGGGGTTCTCTATGAATACACTTCTTGATGTGAAGTCATTGGTTCAATTCACTGCCTTGTTTTGAGTATTATTATGTCAAGCTTAATTTTTTTTTTGTTAGATCTAAGACTTTTGTGATACATAATGTAGAAAAATGTCTTTTTGATTAATCACATTATTAGGATTTGGTCGACGTTTCGAGCCATCTAATGTGGTTCATCCTCAAGACAAGGTGAAAAAGATAATCGATCTTAATGAATAAAAAGTGTAGATGCATCAATGCCCGAATATAGTCATTGAGGACTAGCCGTTATTAATTGGTTAATAAGGTAGTTAGTTATTAGGGAATTAAAATTTTTATTGTTAAGATTCTTAAAAACAATTAAAAAGATTAAAATTTTATTAATAAATCATTTATTCAAATCAAATGGTTAAAAAAATTATTTTTAATCTATATATATTACAATGAAGATAAAAACAAGAACATAGGAACGAAAAAAAAAAAACAGACCATGAAAGACTCCAAAATCAGAAAAAGGGGGAAGAAATCACCTAGAGAGAGTTGCAGTCCAGATCTTACTCAATTTCCACCCATCATCTGTGTTGAGATTCTTGTCATGCCTCTCAATATCAATATATTCCCTTATTTTCCTATGGTGGAAGTGATCAACCTTAGCAAGAAATTTTGAAAATTCAATACAAACATGGTGACACTACCTTTTCGCATGCTCTGCGAGGGCACAGGTGCGAGATCGCTTGTACCTAATGTTTACAGCATGCTCTTGGATTCTATGTCTAATGGATTGATCTGTTTCCTTAATATAGGGAGTACCACAGGAGCAAGGAACCATGTAAACACTTTTAGGTCCTTAGGGTCGATAAGGTCTATTGTATCTCAAGGGACAATTCGTTGGTTGTGGTAAGGAATCAATGCTTAAGAAATTTTATAAATGTATGTCAGAATTACAATATCAAATGGCCTTTGTTTAACACCCTTGGAATTCAATTACTTAATACCCTCAATAATCGGAATAATGACAGCCTTCACAATGCCATAAATTGTTGATATTCGAATGGAATAAAAATAATAACTGTAAAGGAAACTATAAATGATATGCTGAAAACACAGAATCTACCACTTCTAAGTTTCAGAGGAAATTAATGGAAAGAGAAGAAACTCGAAATCGTATGCTGCAATTACAAAATCTATTACTTTAAAGTTTCATGAGGAGTTTGTGAAGAGATAAGAGATGAGGTGAAGGAGTGCAAATTAAGGTGATTTAACTCTTACTCACAGATGTAATTAAGAGATCAGCTGCTACATTACTTCAATTCATTCAAAGAGGAATAGAAACATAGTGAAACATGAAAGACGTATCAACATTAACAGGTGTAGGAAACTTGATCTTATTTCATTAATTTCTCACAGAATGTAGTCCTAAACTAACAGTCCTCTAGAGGTCCAAAACTCAGAACCTTTTTTCTTTATTTCTATCTCCTTAAATACATCAAAGTAGTTCGTGACTATTGAACTTCTTGAACTATTCAACTTCCTAGACTGTTAGGATTACTTATGCAATTATAACAAGGAAAAAAATTGAAACTTGGAAATATGGCTTGTTTTGTTGAGTGTGAGGTTGCTGTCATGTCCTCCTGGAGTGCTGAGGTGTCATTTTTGGCTATGATGCAACAGCTCCACCACTCTATAGTGACGCCCCAGTGCCTGACTCTGTAGATGCCTCTATGCTTCAAACGGTGCCATCGTATTACCTACTACCCAACACTGCCTTTTCTCCTTTGATCTACGTCGGGTAGCTTACCCAAGTCTCTCTGCAATGTTTTTCCTGTCTCTTCGTGACTGAGGTGTTTCACCGACTTTACGTTATAATCCTGTTTTTCTTCCTCCGACATAGTTTAAGGCAAAAATACCTTTCCGCTGGATCTGAAAACCTTCAGAGTTTGCTTTTGAAACCACGTCGCATCCGCATGTACATCGCATCTCGTTGTTTTTAGCTTTTCTTTGACACTTATCTTCTAATCCTTATGATGCACGCTATGCGATCAGGCCCCACCGCATAGCATATTTCAATTTGGAAAACACAACTCAATCCCTTTGCACTTAACGCTTTAAAACTTGCGATGTGCAGTATGCGAGCCACGTCACCGCATACCGCTCTTCGGAAAATTTAACCTTTACCTTCCGCGCTCATTCACTAAAACTTGCGATTGGTGATTTTCGATTTTAACCTTCACCTCCCACACCTATCCTTTGAAACTTGTGATCTTCGGTTTGCAATTTAATCTCCGTCGTCCATCCCTCCGCTCTAGTTTTGTGCTTTGATCCCGACCGTCCATTTTTTCCTTTGCGCCTCCTCCGAAACTCTTAATTTTTTAAGGGAAATGTGCCCTTTCTCTGCCTCTTGAACTGTTCTGCATGTGGATGAGCTCGATACAACCCACCTCCACATCTTATCATGTAATGTTAATTTACCAACATATATATTAAAGTTGTACAACACAGAAAATTTTATATTTTCTATCGTACATGCTTTTTTCGTGTTTTGAAAATTAATTCAAAGGTAAATACAAATGAGCCACAACATCTGGCTCCACCTAGGGATAGTGCTTTCTTCCATGGAAGCACTAAGAACCGCAGATTAGTGTCTTATCCATTGGTCATGGAGTCAAATATTGCTTGGTTACATATGAACAATGAGAAATCTCGTATTTACAATGGTGGAGTGCTGAATTTTAATGCTGGAAATAATACTTCAGATACTGCTCATTCATAGGTAGTTGTACTGGCTCTCCATCTAGATATTCCAAAATAAATGTGTTATTTGACCTTGCCTCAGAGATTTTGTATGGACCATACCAGAGAGGATAAAATTTACCATGCTTCCCCTTGTCTTCTTGTCTAGTGTCCCATCTCAGTACCAAATCTCCTGCTTGAAAGAGAACCTCTTTTTCTCTCCTGTCGAATATAAAATTCATCTTTTCCTAATAATTAATCAAGTTATCTCTAACTTTGTTTCTGTTTTCACTTGATTCAACTATTTTGTTCAATCTCCTTACTAGAGAATTAGGTTCTTTCTGAGCTTCTTGAAGGAAAGAAATAATTCGTTTGGCCAGTTGAGTAGGAAAAAATGCTTGAGTTCCATAAACCAGTTCATAGGGGAACTTCCCAGTAGATCACTTGGTAGTGACTCAAACTGCCCAAAGGGAAAACTTTAATTTCACATCCCAATCCTTCTAATTTTTAGCGATTGTCTTTTTCAAGATCCTGACCAATGTCTTATTTGAGGACTCTGCCAATCCGTTCCCGTGACGATGATATGTTGTGTAATGTGATAAGATTATAATATATGTTTGACGTAAATTAATGAAACAAGCAGAGTTGAATACCTTAGCATTATCAATCACAATTTTTACTGGACACCCGAATCTGCTGAAGAGGTTTTCCTAAAGAAAATTCGTCACTACTTGGGCATTTGTCTTCTTTGGGGGTATTTCTTCAACCCATTTTGTAAAATAATCAGTGGAAATGAGAATCCACATGAACTATCCACTTGATGGTGAACTGATTTCTCCAATAAAATCCAATCCCTATTTCCTTAAAGGCTCTTCAATAAATACAGGGATGAGAGGTAATGGAGAAAGTTTTTTTCTTTTCAGCAAACAATCGATACTTCTGACAACTTTTGACTAGTCTATAAACATCTAAAAATATGGTTTGCAAATAGAATCCTGACATGATAATTTTATGAGCAGTGACCTTCTAGATATAGTGTCCTCCACACAGACTTTCATGATATTGTTTGGTGACTTCAATAGATTTTTCTTCGTTCAAACATAACAACAAAATACTAGCAGGATATTTCCAGTACAACTTTTCTTCTACAATGACATATGGCTAAGACTTGAGCTTGAAAGCTCTATATTTTGTTCTATTTAGTGAATTTGGGCAGGAAAAGAAACATATGTAATGTAAAATATCTATATACCAATCAGAGCACAAAAAATTATATGTAATACCTATTTTGGACTTGCTTTGACCTTCTTCATTAACTGCCCCATCGACTGGTGCCAATAGATTAATTCCCAAGCCTTCAAAATTTGTCTCTATCAACAAATTTGCTAATCCCTCTCCCTTGACTAGCTTGGTGGGTTTGATGTCCAAATCATACTTTTGGATTTTTTCTATCCACTTCCCCCTTTTACCTTCAACGTCACTTTGGACCAGCATGTCTTTCACAACATAATTAGGAACATAAGTAGTTATTTTGGACTGTAACACATAGGTCCTGAAGGCTTTTAGTGATTTGACCAAGGTGTATACTTGTTTCTCCACAATATTGTATTTGAGCTTAGCATCTGTGAGGAATTTACTGAAAAATACAACTAGCTTCTCCTTATTATCTTCATTTTTCTGCAACAAGAAAACAACAATAGTAGTGGGGGATGCAAATGAGAATACCTGAAAGGATTTTTGATAGTCTGGACTAATCAAAATTGGAGCTTCATGCAATGCTTCCTTTATTCTAACAAATGCATCTCTTTCTTCCTTATCCCATTTCACTTCTGCATTTTTCTTCAACATATCTGTTATACTTTTCACGATCTCAACATAATTGGGCACAAATCTCCTCAGAAATTTTATTTTTCCCAAGAATCTTTGGATGGCTTTCTTTCTTCTGGGTAAAGGAATCGTTTGGATGGCCTCCACCCTTGCTAGGTCAATATTCACTCCATGTTTAGAAACTATGTGACCCAATAATTTACCTTCTTCTAAGCCAAATAAATATTTCTTGGGATTTAATGATTGACAAAACTTTCTACACTTTTGAAAATTTTTTTGCAAATCCTCCAAGTGTTCATCATATGACCCAGAGAAAACAGTTATATATCCATGTATATAACTACAAACCTGTAAGCAATGAAGGCTATTTCCATGGCCCTCTGAAATGTTGCACTCGCGTTCATAAGGCCAAATGGCATCCTCGCATACATGAAGGTGCCCCAGGGAATTGTGAAAGCAATCTTCTTCTGATCTTATTTTTCTACTGCTACCTGATTATACCCGGAAAACCCGTCAACCATAGACAACTTGTGAGCTCTTGTCACCCTCTGTAAGACATAATCCATTTTCAGCAAAGGATAATTATATCTTAGAGATGCTTGGTTTAGATTCCTGAAACTTACGCACAATATGATCTCTCCATTCTTCTTTCTTACAGGTACCAGATTAGAAACCCAGTTTGAATATCGGAGAGGGATTATAATTTTCGCCTATAATAGTTTCTTTACTTCTTTTTCGATTGGAGCTAGCAACAATGGATTGATCTGTCTGAGCTTCTTCCTGTGTGGTTTGATTCCTTCTTTCAATAGGATCTTATGCTGAATTATACTTTTGTCATATGTTTTCAGGTCTTCATATGATGAGGCAAACACATCCATATATTTCTTAAACAGGTCAATGTATCTCTCTTTATAGTTTTTGGGAACACCTTTGAACAATTTCACTATTTTGGGCTCTTGCTGAGTTCCCAATTTGCAATCTTCCATCTCTTCTTCTTGATGTGTTTTCTTCGAATAAAAAAAAACATCATTAGCATCGAATAATATTTCAAGGGGAACCAACCCTCTAGGCAGCACATTATCTTTCAATTGGGTAATCTTATGTTCACCTATTGACTGCTTGAGGTTTCTTATTTCTACTCTCTGCTCTGTTTGTTCTTCCTCTTGGTCTATCTCAGCATATTCAAAGTTTCCAATCATTGTCATGAATTGATTTATCTGTTCATCATCATCAAATACCTGCCAATGTTTCACATTTCCAGGGATAGAAGGTCTATGTCTAACTTCAATTTCGTACCTTAGCATGGGATTTATGGGAGGTTTGAAAGTGATGGCTACAACTGCTAAAGAATCGACCAATCTATTGTCCTCCATTGGAATATACTGAAGATTGAAGGCTTCAAAAATAGTTTTCTATCAGATCCCAAACTTCATTCCTGTACGATATTAATCTCGGATGCTTGGTTTGACAATGATTCTTGACCTGCCTTATTATCAACTCAGAGTCACCATAAATTGAAATATATTGAACACCCATATATTTAGTAACTTGAAGGCTCGATATTAAGGCCTCATATTCAGCCACATTGTTTTTCAAATCAAATTCTATTTTAAAAGAGAATGGCATGAGCTTACCTTCTGGTGATATTAGCAAGAATCCAGCACCTGTGCCTTCCTTGGAGTAGGCACCATAAAAGTAGCACAACCAAATCTTCTTTAAGTGCAGCTCGTTATTTACAACTACTGAAGAGAGTTGCTTCCCTATGTCTTTACCAAGTTCTGCATCTTTATGAAGCACGAAACAAGAAAGATCTTCTGTTTCTTGACTATAAATGGGGGAATTTCCTGCATATTTCTTAGAGGTGGTCTTCACAAACCATGTTTCCCTGTATAATCTCCTTTCTTCCCCATAAAAAATTGGTAATGCTGGCATAAGTGAAATATAAATTTAGTACACTTCCCAACTAAGCTCCCCAAGACCTTGATAGGAGCATGCCGATTTGTGCCAAGGAAACTGCTACATCTTTAATCAACCCAACACATTTCACCCTTTTGGAATCAAATGAATACAGATTCCTATAAGGTTTGGTAATCTGCAGGTTAAGCTCCTTCATAACAGACAATGGCATGAGGTTATGGGATGCTCCTGAGTCCAATATGCAATTATGTAGAGTAAAATCATGAAGCAACAAAGAAATATAGAAGGGTGGAACAGAAGGATCTACTTCTTCTACATGAGGGCCAAAGGTGACCACTGGATTTTCTTCTTGTAGGTTCAGCGTGTCACTTATATCTTCCACCTGTGTGAGATTAATAAAATCTAAAATTTATTTCTTGTAGGCTGGTATTTTAGCCAATTCTAGAAGAGGTACCTAGATTTTAACCTTCTCCAACTGTTTTTCCAAACTGAAGGCTTAAGTTTGCGTAAAAAAATTTTCAGGTTCTTCTTCACTCTTTCTAGAATCTGCCGCTTGTTCGAGTATAGGAACAACTCTCTTCAAAATATTAGTGTCAACTGATTTTTCCTGGGAATATTCAGCCTGCTACACATTTGTTCTCTTAACTGATTTTGTAGGTTGTTTCCCATTATTGACCTTTTTCACAGGGTCCTTTTGTTGTGGAATCGCCATTGGAGGAGGAATGGAACCTTCTTGTTCACTTGCATTATATTGCACTCTATATCTCTTTCTAGACCTTAAATCATACTTTTTATGTAACTCAGCTTGCATGAAGTCTATGAATTGTCTACAGTATTCATCCATCTCATCTTGATCAAAAGATACTTCGGATCAACATATTCTCCCTCATAATCTTCCTCTTCATCCTCTTTTATTGCACACATAGCAGATACATGATCCTCAGCCTCCCTTTGGTCATCTTTTGTTGGCTCTGCGAGTGCTGCTTCTATATACAATGGTGCTCGAACTTGGTCTTGATATCTTCTCTCCCTCTGCAAAATTTGTAGGGGATGTCTTCTAAATTGAAGGTTGAACCCCCCTCGGATTTGTTGTACTTGTTTTTGGGAGTTTTTATTTTCAAATTCCATCTTAGATAGATTATTTGTCATATTTTTTTATCACCCTTGCCATATCTTCAATCCTCAGATCTTGTGATGATTCTTCTTTTTCTTCCCCTTCTCTTGGACTGGTTATTTCCCTTTCGCCTTTCCAGCTACAGTCATATTATCTTCGATCTCTAAAGAATATGTTTGTATCTGCTCAAGATTAGGTGCTCTTCTCTCTCTCAATGTAAAGCTAAAATCTGCGTCAAAAGCCCTAGCAAAAAATATCTTTTCTCCTAAGGGGGGGGGGGGCTTCATCTTTATAGGTAAACTATTGTACAATTTATTGAATCTTTTTACAAACTCACCAATGTTTTCATTAGGCTTTCTTTTAATTAAATTAAACTCTATTAATGAGTAACCATGATATCTCTTCTCTTCCCATCTCTGAGTGAATTGAGTTTCTAACTCTTCCCAGTAATTTATGGAATCATTTGGTAAACCTTTGAACCATTTCCTAGTATCATAACAACATCAAGATGTTCTACATTTAAATTCTCAGCAAAAGTGGAAAACAAGGGAAAATGTTGTCCTACAGTTACTTCATTTTCTCTGGTGAAACAAGGAAGTAGTTTGATTTATTCTTGAGGCATGGCATTCATTGGTTGCAAAAGATTAAGTGGTGCATATCTATCCGTTAAGAAATATGGTACTGCCATATTAACAACTTGGTTAACTACTCCTTGGATGGTTGAGGTTGATGAACTTGCTGTGAAAGTGAATGGGGTTGGAGGAAAAACTGATATGGGGGTAGGCTAATGGAAAATAGCAAAGGGACCAACAACTATATTTGGTTGTGCTTGAGTGGAGGTAAAATAAATGGACTCGAAAGAATGTTCATGTAACTGAGGTTCTTGAAAATAAATGGGTGTGAAAGGGGTGTCTTGTTCCAAGAAAGGGAGTTCCTTGGAAATATCATCAAAAAAAGGGTTATGGGAACTACCGCCAGGAGCAGGGAATGCCAGATCAGGTATTGAAGGAGTTTCGAGTTTCTGAGCCTTTTTAGAAACCAATCTTTCTGGATCTGGCAAAGCAGAGACTATCTACTCTGAGGTATCTGACCTCGTGTGAGGCCTTTTGAAAGCCAAAATTTTTAAAATAACAAACACAACGGAATATTTCCTCCTCACTAAACAATAAGAGGAAATAATGTGAAAATCTAGGGAAAATAATTTTTGTTTCTTCGTCCCTGGCAATGGTGCCAGAAAATGTTGTATCGCAAGTGAAAATTCCTTGGCTATGGTAAGGAATTAGTGCCTAAGACATTTTATAAATGTATGTCACAATTAAAATATAAAATGGCCTCTGTTTAACACCCTTGGAATTAAATTACTTAATACCCACAATAATTTAATATAATGAAAGCCTTCATAATGCCATAAACTACTGATATTCGAATGAAATGAAAAGAAGAACTGTAAAGGAAACTCTAAATGATATGTTGAAAACATAAAATCTACCACTTCTAAGTTTCAGAGGAAATTCATGGAGAGAGAAGAAACTCAGACTAATATGCTGCAATCACAGAATCTATTACTTAAATTTTTATCAGGATTTTGTGAAGAGAGAAGAGATGGGGTGAAGGAGTGCAAATTAAGGTGATTTAACTCTTACTCACAGACGTAATTAAGAGACTGATTGCTACATTAATTGACTTCATTCAAAGAGGAATATACACAGAGCGAAATAGGAAAGACGTATCAACATCAATAGGTGTAGGAAACTTGATATTCTTTCATTAATTTCTCAGAGAATGTAGTCCTAAACTAGCAGTCCTCCAAAGGTCCAAAACTCAAAACCTCTTTTCTTTATTTCTATCCCCTTAGATAAATCACAGTAGTTCGTAACTGCTGAATTTCTTAAACTATTCGACTTCCTAGACTGCTAGGATTACTTATGCAATTATAACAAGAAAACAAATTGAAACTTGGAAATATGGTTTGCTTTTTTGAGTTTGATGTTGCTGACGCGTCCTTCCAGAGTGTCGAGGTGTCATTTCTGGTTATAATGCAATAGTTGCACCGCTTTGTAGCGACGCCTCAGTGCCTGACTCTGTAGATGCCTCTGTGCTTCAAACGTTGCCATCGTATTACCTGCTACCTGACTCTGCCTTTTCTCCTTTGATCTACGTCGGGTCGCTTATCAGAGTCTCTCTGCCGTGTTTTTCCTATTTCTTCGTGACCGAGGCATTTCACCGGCTTTACGTTATAATCCTCTTTTTCTTCCTCCGACACAGTTTAACACAAAAATACCTTTTCGCCAGATCTGAAAACCTTTGGAGTTCGCTTTTAAAACCACATCGCATCTGCCTGTACATCGCATTTCACTATTTTTAGCTTGTCTTTGACACTTATCTTCTAAGTCTTGCGATGCATGCTATGCGATCGGGCCCCACCGCATCGCATATTGCACATCAGTGAACACAACTCAGGCGCTTTGCACTTAACACTTTAAAAATTGTGATGTGTGGTATGCGAGCCACGTCACTGCCTACCGCTCTTTGACGAACTTAACCTTTACATTCCGCTCTCATTCACTAAAACTTGCGATTAGTGATTTGCAATCGGGCCCTACTGAATTGTACATTGCACTCCGGTGATTTTAACCTTCACCTCCCATGCCTATACTTTGAAACTTACAGCCTGCGGTTTGCTATTTAATCTCCGCCGTCCATCCCTCCGCTCCAATTCTGCGCTTCCATCCTGACCGTCCATTTTTTCCTTTGCGCCTCCTGCGAAACTCTTAAGTTTTTAAGTGACATGTGCCATTTCTCCGCCTCTTGAACTGTTTTGCACATGGACAAGCCCAAATCGACCCACCTTCACTTCTTATCACGTAATGTTAATGTACCAACATATAAATTAAAGTTCTACAACACACAAAATTTAAAATTTTCTATCATATATGATTTCTTGGTGTTTTGAGAATTAATTCGAAGGTAAATGTAAATGAGCCACAATAGGGTCCTTGATAGATCTGAGAGAGTTTCTAATATTACAGAGAGTTTTGAACGAAGAGGAGACATTATTTCTTTTAAGGACATGGGAAATTTTGTCCGAAGTCCCTTGGATAAACGAGAGATGAACTTTGGATATAGGATCTATTTGAGTAGATTTTCCACTTAACCCTTTATAGGATTTATGAAAAGCCTTCAGGCCTTGGGATCTACTATTTCTATTTTTCTCAAACATGTCAAGAAGATGGGATTTCTCCGACTCTAAGTGGTTTTGATCCAAAATTCTTAGAGCATGGGTAACAAGATTGCAAAGAACACGAAATTTCTGAGTAGGAAAATGATGAGAACTAGCATGAAGATATTGTTTAGTGTGAGATTTCTTGCGGAAAACTTGGTGGGAAATAGAACCATCATCCTTTCTCGAAAGAAGGATATCCAAGAAGGGAAGGCAACCATGAACCTCTACTTCCATCGTGAATTTTATGAAATTAGACTAGGAATTCAAGTGACCAAGAAACAAATCTAACTTTTCGCGACCATGGGGCCATATGACACAAGTATCATCCATGAACCTTTTCCATTTTCTAGGTCGAAATTGAGCCGAGGTTAAGGCCTTCATTTCAAAATCTTCCATAAATAAGTTAGCAACGATAGGGGAAATAGGCGAACCCATAGCAACGGCACAATTTTTCTCATATAACTCACCTTGGAAACTGAAAAAAGTCGAGGTGAGACAGAGACCAACTAATTTAGACGTGTCGTGGTCAGAGATCCGCTTAATGACATCAATGGCTTCCTGGATGGGGATTTTGGTGAATAAGGACTCAACGTCAAAGCTGACTAATAACTTTCCAGGTTTTAACCTTATTCCCTTCCACTCTTTGATGAAGGAAGTCGATTCCTTAATAAAGGAATCGGTGAGACCCACAAGGGGTTTAAGCTTCTGGGCTAAGAATTTAGCAAGATGATAAGAGGGACCATAAATCTTAGGAAGGCCATAAATCCTAGGAGTGATGGGATTGCTCTCGATAAGCTTTCTAGAGAGAGGGTTAAGGGAAGAATCAACCTTAATGGCGAGGGCAACCTCCTTAGAAACATATTTAAGGGGATTCTTTTTAAGCTTAATATAACTACCACTATTAGATGCATAGTCAATCATTTTGCTAACATAGTCAGATTTATCCATAATGACTATGGCACCACCTTTGTCCGCCTTACCTTATCCCGAGGATGAACCATATTAGATGGTTTGAAATGTCGACCAAATCCTAATAATGTGATTAATGCGAAATACATTTTTTTAAATTGATATATTTTTTAAATAATTTTTTTTTTTGTAAAATATTTTTTCTGGAAAAAAAAAAACAAAACAAAACAAAAAAAACAAAAAAAACATTTTTCTAAATTGATATATTTTTAAAATAATTATAAAAAATTATATTTATTGTAAAATAATTTTTATTTAAAATAATGTGTGTGAATGAAAATCACAATGATAATTACAATTAAGATTTTAAATAATATTAATATTAATAATTTTAAAATTTCCAATGATTAAAAATAAATAAATAAAACCTCTACCATCGGTGAGTGAAAATATTTAAATTAAAATAAAAGTCGCCGGCCACGCCTATCAATTTTTTGGGGTGTGGTTTCAGTAATATAATACGCACATGAGAAAGGTGATAAGAAATATAATTTATATTTAAAAATCATTTAAAAAAGATTTGCTCAAGGGTAAGGATATTTTCAGCGATCATTTTAATGCAAATTGTATGGGAGGTATTTTCAGCGATCACTTTCTTTGGGAGAGTGAGACAAAACTTAAGGGGAAGGATACAATATTTTGCATTGACTTCCCTGACCGTGATGGTTTTGGGGCCACAATTTCACGTGGATGGTTTCTTTTAGTTGGATTGCAGTTATTTAAAAGGAAATGTGGGAGTGTTTAAATTGTTGTGGGAGTGTTTGAAATGGATTCAATATAATTTATGAAGTACTTAAAATTTGTAATTACTAGATTAAATTTTTAAAAAAATTGATGAAATTTTATTAAAAATATAACAAAATTACATTGTTTTGTGATTAAAAAAATTCTCTTCTTATACTATGCGGGAGGTGTTTAACTTCTCATAACTTACGTGCGGAGAGGTAACAGTGTCGTAAGCAAGAATATAGAAGGGTGTTGTCTAAACCTGATATATTTTAGAATTTGTGGTTGGAATTTGGTGAATTTTTTTAGGTTAATTTAAGTTCAAGTTTTTGGAAAATATGTTTTAAAGAATAGACAACCCCAAGAAGTGATGTTAACTCTTACTTATTGAATAAATTTTAGGTTATGTTTTTAGAACCATAAATAAAATATTTAAATAATAATAATATATTTCTCTCCTAATAAAAAGAGAAGTGTAATGATAAGTGAAATTTAATATTTAATATAGATATTAAATACAATATTTTAGTAATTATAGATAATATTTACATATATTTAAAAATACATTAATAAAAAAATATTTTTTTTTAGTGATGATAATGTGGTTTATAAATGAAATACATCCATGTTTATATTATGTAAAATAATATTTCAATGCCACATTTATATTATAAGTATCTTTTTGTCTTGACTAGCTTAACAAATTAGCCTTATTAAAATAAGGAAAAGTGAGTTTTAAAATGAAGTGGAAAAAAAGAATATCATTTTATAACATTAATAGAATGGAGACATTAATAAAATGAAAGGTGAACATCTTGTTATATGAATTTTTCTAATCATTTTATTAATCAAAATTATGATAATTTAGAAAAAAAAAAAAAAAATTTAACTTTGTAAGCACAGATTTTTTTTTAAAGCAACTAAAATTATCTTTTATCGTTTTGGAAAACTAGATCACCATCATCCTATACAATTGCACACACATAAAATTTAAAATAATTTTAATTTTAAATTCCAATTTTGTTGGAACTATACGATCCACAAATAAAAATTATAAAAGATGAGACATGAGACAAACTATAAAGTATGGCAGATATAGAAAGAAAATGAAAGACAATTTAGTAAGAAAATACCAAATAAAACAATATTGTGTAAAATCCATTTTAAAAAAACAATATGGACTATAATAAATATATATTTGGCCAATGATTCTTACTCGAAGTGGATTGGATTGTGGCCTGTCACCCCATCTACCCACGTTCAAATCTCATTCCACAAAGGCATATTTTAGCTTTTATTGATTAGGCCCTAGTGGTCATTACTTGATGTTCGATCCTCATTAGTTATTAGGTAATTTTTTATTTTCACCCTTAAAACCTAATGTTTAGATAATATTCACATGTATTTAAAAATTTATTGATAAAACAAAAATATTTTAGTATGAATAATGTGGTTTATAAATGAAATACATCAATATTTATATGACTTAAAATAATATTTCAATGCCACATACTTATAAATAAACCAATTAAAAAATACAAATTCTTATTACTAAAAATTGATTCAAAATCAACATCAACATCAACAGATATATTAAATATTATTTATAAAGGAAAAAATAATACAAAATTTTATAGAAGACTTTGGATAGATGGTGATTGGGTGCTCTCTTAAGGAACTCCTTGATGTGAAGTCATTGGTTCAATTCCTTGGTCGATAGTGGTGGTGATATATTGGACATGATAAAGATGTAGTCCCACCAAACTTTTAAAAAAAATTAATGAATTGTGAAAAAAAATATATATTAATATAATATTATAAAAAATGAATAAAAATGTAATAAAATAATGTAATTAAAAAGTTTACATGACGAAATGACCGACTTTAATCTAAAAATTTAAAAATATCTGAACATTAAAAAAAAAAGTATTGTGAGGAAATGACCAACTTTAATCTAAAAAATTAAAGTATCTCTTTGTCTTAAAATCATTATTATCAAAATAAGGAAGAATGAATTTTAAAATTAGGTTAGTTAAAAGAATGCCATTTTTGTGACACTAATAGAATGAAAACATTAATAAGATGAAAGGTGAAAATATTGATATATCATTTTTTCTAACCATTTTATTAATCAAAATTATGATAATTTAGAAATGTTTATTTTTATAATTTTGTAAGCACAATTTTTTTAAAAATAACTAAAATTCTCTTTTACAATAAAATGAGACATGAGACCAACTATAAAATAAGACAGATATAGAAAAAAATGACAGAATATTTACTAAGAAAATAATACATAATTTTATAAAATCAAAATAAAATATAAATTAAGACAAAAATCTTGTAAATTATCAAATCAATTTATATTAATTAATATTATAAATTTTATTTCTAATTTTGAAAACTATTAATAACAAATTAGAATTTTATAGCTAAACTTAAAATAACGAATTGTGAAAAAATAATTATTAACATAATATTATAAAAAAGAATAAAAATCTAATAAAATAATGAAGTAATGCTATACAAAATTAGAACATTAAAATAAAATAAAAATATTATGAAGAAAAAATCAACCTTAATCTAAAAAATCAAAATATTTTTCTTTTTGATTGATTTAAACCATTAGTATTATCAAAATAAGGAAGAGTAAGTTTTAAATGAGATAGATTAAAAGAACATCATTTTTGCAACTAACATTAATAAGATAGATTGAAGGTGAAATTTTGATATATCAATTTTTCTAACCATTTTATATTTAATCATAATTTAATTTTTTTTAAAGTACAATTTTTTTTTAAGCAACTAAAATTATCTTCACAATTTTGAAAATGTAAACCACCATCATCATCATATACACCACAATTTTAATTACTATAAAATAAAATTATAAAATATTAAATATTAATAAAAAAATTCCTTGTTAGCAATTGTTGGATCTATAAAATCCACAAATAAAAATTATAAAATATAAAACATGAAACAAAATTATAATAGAAAGAAAATGACAAACAATTCATTAAGAAAATAGCAATTAAGAAAATTCTGTGTAAAATCCGAATTAACGAGTACTGGTAAAATCTAAATTTATTTATACTGGTAAGAAAGAATCATATTTAAAAAAATATAACTTGACTTTGCCTTTTCAAACTAGGGAACCTACACATTAAATATTTTTTTACACATCAGCCTTATCTGTATAATTTCCAATTTATTAATATATAGATATATAATGGCTTATATCATATGGGATTACGACACCCATCAGACCCTCTTCCCTCTAAGAAAGGGCTGACCTCAGACTCAAAGTCCATAAAATGTGAATAGGAAATTTTAGGTGAAAATCACATGTAATTTTTTATATATATTTAATCCAAATTGATAAAAATTTATCTACAAACATTTAATAAAACATAAAAATATTCTTAAATTTCATAAAATATTAATTATTAAATTTTAAAATAAGAAACAAATTAAATTAAATAGTTATTAATAAATAAATTATTTAAAAATATCAATAAAAGATTAATTATAATTTCTTTTTTAAATTATAAATATTAAGATCCAATTTATTAGAATAAAAATTTAAAATTAATTTGATAATATAAAAAAAAAACAAAATCTACCTCACAAAATTAAAATATAAAAATAAAAATATATTAAAATTCACCTAATTATAAAATAAAACATATTTATAACACAAAATATAACATATTTTGGAGAAAACCATTTAATCTAAAACCGCAACATTTTAAATTAGAGTACGACCATATTGTTAATAACCTTCAAAGCTAAACAGGGCAAGGAAAAGAGTGATATTGATCTACAGTGTTATTGTGTATGGTATTGGTGGGTGGATTATTATAAAACTCCATCATCAGTTTAGACTATGTTGACAGGTCTCTAGTATTTAATGGGATGATGTATAGGATGACATTCATACACGAAAGTAAATGGAGATGTGGTGGCGGCTGATGTCAACTTATAAAAAGATAAAAAATTAAGTAGTTAATTTAGTAAAATCGAAAAAAACTCACTGTACCGACTAAACATTACAAGTTACCGACTAATTAATCAAAATTAAAAATAACATCATTTTAAAAACTAACTAATAATTATTATAACATATCTTAAAATCTAATCAAAATTAAAAATAACATCATCCTAAAAACAAGCTAATAATTATTATAACATCATCTTAAAAACTAACTAATAATTCTCATAACATCATCTTAAAAACTAACTAATAATTATTAGAGCCTTTAGAAACCACTAAAAAACACAAATTTATATAAAAAAAAAATCATCAGGCTGCAGCCATGGATGAAACTATTCATCAACTGCTAGGCATGCAATTTTCAGGCAAGATCCATTAAACTTTAATCCAATGCTAAAGCTATTCATGAAACATGTGGCACTAAATACACTGCAATTTACAAATTTGTACAGGTCCGTGCAAAACTAATCAATTTAAAATTGCTAGAATTAGATTTATTCAATTGTGGGTTCCATCCCCAGTACCATCGCTGCTGGGCAAGGATTCCGCAGTATTCTTAGAAATAGGAAACCACTTTCGCTTATCTCCCCGTGGAGGCTTCGTAACTGGAAGCAGTGTATTGTTGTTTCTGCCGCGAGACTGAAATCTGTTGAAGCCGACGGTCTCAGAAATGGATCTCTTCAGCCCAATATGAGCAGAAGACCCGCCCAATATTTTTGTTTGTGTCGTTTCTATTTCGTCTTTCGGCTTCGCTTCTGTGAAATCCATGCGCCCGCTATCAGTCGTTATCATCTGGGAACTCAGAAACGATAAATCAGAACGTTCGATATCGCTCCATCGATGTTGACACATCACATCGGCCACGACTATACGGTGAGCGAACCGACGAGAGGATTGCAACTCCTGTTCGGCCTCAGAGATCAGAAGCCCTTTTTTTCTCCCGCTGCTAAAACACCGAATTGCAGATCCCACGGATTCCGACAGCCCGGGTTGCCGGAGACTGCCTTCCCTTGAAAATCTCGGCGACTCGGATTCTCTTTCCTCGACATTTTCTCTCTGCACAAAGACTTGCAGGAGCTGAGGCCCCCCGTCCTCCAGTCCCTTGGTTTCTTCCACATCCTCCTTCCTGTAGACCATAGACAGGTCCTCGGCCTCGACCTTTTGGCGACATAAGGGACACGTGGAGTGAGATTCGAGCCACGTGTCCACGCAGTCAACATGAAACGCGTGGCGGCATTTGGGCAACAATCGCAGGACATCCGGACCTTCATACCTGCTCAGACAGACCGCGCATTCTAATCCCTCTTTCAAACCTTGCAGCGCCGCAAATTTGAACACGGGGAGCGCGTCTATTACCGAACGCTCGACGCCCAAGTCCCTTAGTGGCAAAATCTCCCCAAAAGAAACCAGCCGAGCGCGCCCAGGGCTTAATACTCTACGAAGTCCTTCGTTCAAACTTAGCCTGCGCTGCCTGATACAAACCAGCAGGACGAACGCAAGGGTGATTAGGGCCGTTACAGAAACGATTATAGCAGCCATACCCCAACTGAACGGAATGCCCGAAGTGGGACCCGGACTCTTCGGCTCTGCTAATCCGGCACACACCATCCATCCCAACAATACCAACAAATACATATTTCTCAGAGTATCCATTAGTGCATCTTAATAACAATCGTTCAATCCCTTTTAAATACTAAACAAAATCTGCAGGCCCGTGATTACATCAATCTCATTTTGAGTTCATAACTGCAGATTCAGAGAGGTTCAAACGAACATCAATCTGTGAATAAGTAGAATTACACTCCATTAATTTTTAATTTGATTTTAATATACCAAGTCACGCGAGATAAAAATATTTTACTTTGAATTTTATGGTTATAAATAAAATATTTAGATATTTATATTTTATATTTTATAAATAAAATATTTAGATATTTATATTTTATATGGAAATAGATAATGTATTTATTATTTTTTTCTCTAGAGAAATGCATTCTACAATCTGATATAAAACAAATAAATATTTTAAATAAAAAAATAATATAAATTATAAAAAAGACAAATTTGGCCAATGATTCTTAGCTGGAGTGAATGAGATTGTGGGTTGCCATTCCACTCACCTAGGATTGTGGGTTGTCACTCCACTCACCTAGGTCTATATATATATATATATATATTTCTTTTTTTTTTTCTTTCTTTCCTAATAAAAGAAGATGTGAAATTCACTCTATTTTAAATTTAAATTTATAAGTGAGATTTTAAAAATACTATTAATAATAAAAATATTAAATGTAAGTCTAAATACAATATTTTGGTAGATAAGGTTATACAATATTCACACGTATTTAAAAGTATATTAATAAAAAAAGATATTTTAGTATAGATAACGTGGCTTATAAATGGAATATGCCAATGCTTGGAATATTAGGTAAAATAATATTTCAATGCCCCACACATGTAAATAGAGCAATTAAAATATATAAATTCTTATGAGTGCTCCAAGATAGTTATAGGTGGGTTGACTTAATAAGTCAAGAAAATTGGGTGTGGCAGATGGCAGGGAATTGTGAAGTAATGTGAATTAGTTCTTATCTTATATATCAATATCAATATCAATATTTAAGGATGTATTATATTATATATAAAACAATGAATAATACAAAATTTTATAAAATCAAAAAGAAAATATAAATTAAGTTATACAAAACTTCTAAAATTCTAAAATCAATTTATATTAATTAATTTTATAAATTTTAAATTTAATATTGATAAAACTTAATAATAAATTAGAATTTTTATCTAAATCAATTTTTATTAATTATTTAAAAAAAAAATTAATTCTAATATTGATAACATTTAATTATAAAAATTTTATCTAAGTCAATTTATATTAATTAATTTTATAGATTTCAATTCTAATATTGATAATACTTAATAATAAATTAGAACTAAATTTAAATCAAGTGAATTGTGAAAAAAAATATTATCATAATATTATGAAAATTTGAATAAAAAGTAATAAAATTATGAAGATAATTAGAACATTTAAAGAAAATAAAAATACTATCAAGAAATAATTAACTTTAATTTAAAAAATTAAAACTTTCTTTTGTCTTGACTAGCTTAAAAAATCAATATTATAGTTTTAAAATGATGTAGGTTAAAAGAATGTCATTTTTGCAACACTCATAAAATGGAGACGTTAATAAGATGAAAATTAAAAATCTTGATATATCAATTTTTTTAACCATTTTATTAATCCAAATTATAATAATTTAGAAACATTTTTCTTAAAACTTTGTAAACACAGAATTTTGTTTTAAAACAACTAAAATTACCTTTTTACTGTTTTGAAAATATAAACCACCACCATTATCATATACAATTGTAAACACATACCATAATTTCAATTACTATAAAATAAAATTATTAAAAAAATATTAATATTATAAAATATTAAATATTTAAATTTTATATAATAAAAATTAATTTTTTTATTAAAAATTAACTTTAAAATATTTAAATATTTTAAAAATATATTATTCTAATATTTCTATATAAACATCATCATATACAATTGTAAACACATACCATAATTTCAATTACTATAAAATGATAGTATTAAAAAATAGTAATATTATAAAATATTAAATATATTAATATTATAAAATATTAAATATTTAAATGTTGTATAGTAAAAAATAATTTTTTTATTAAAAATTCAGTTTAAAATATTTTAATATTAAAAATATATATATATATTATTTTAATATTTTTATATAGATATATTATTTAAAACCCAATAAAATTTGATTCTATAATAATTAATTTAGAAACCAAAGAAAAATCGAAATATTTCAAGATTTAGAGATTAGAATCTTTTTTTTGTTATTTAGAATGAGAATTAGAAATCTTTCAATCACATTGCACTTCCAAAAACAATTTATGTGTAGTGTCACTTGTCAAAAATCCTTATATATTAATGATATCTATTAAAATTTTCTATAATAAATATTAATATTTTTATTATAAATTGATTTTAAAACATTCAAATATATAAACAAAAAATTATTATTCTAATATTTTTATAGATTTATTTTTCAAGACCCAATAAAACTTAATTTTGTGATAAATAAATTTAAAAATAAATAAAAAATCAAAATATTTCAAAATTTAGAAATTAGAATCTTTTTTTTTTTCATTTAGGATAGGATTTAGAAAACTTTAAAGGATAACACACTTCTTGTGATAGCTGGCTTAAGTGCCAACTAATGATTTCATTATTTTGTGTTAAGGAAATTAAGACATTTACTATTTCATGAGAATTATTATTGGATAAATAGAAAGTAATTTTTGTTAATTAAGTAAAATTAAGTATTAGAAAGTGGTTCTATAAAAGGGTAAAAGGATGATGTGAAAGTATTCCAAGAAACTGAGAAGTAGCCGAACAAAAAACAGTTCAAACGGTTACCCTTCCCTTTGAGGATAAAGGTGCATCCCAGTGAGGGAGAGGGGTTCTCTCTGGTAACTGAGGAGAGGAAATTGAGTGGGAATTTCTGACTTGGTAGAGACCAGTGGAATCACTCTATATTTATGATTGTTTCTGGCGTATAAAACTAGACTGGTAGTCCTGAGGTATTTTCCGGAACTGCTGTCAACTCACTTGACTGAGGTGTGCAGCACGGGGGAGAGACAAGGACGTAATTGCCTCTCTCGAGGAAGGGAGGAACATCAGCAGTATCTAAGAATCAGATAAGTGAATGAATTTTTTTGATTATACAAGTAGCTAGTTATCTTTATTTGGTTGTGGTCTTTACAGTAATGTATTTATGAAATGAGGAAAACTATTGTTACTCTTCTTCATTAAATAATTGCTAGACTGTGTCTGTCTTACAAATTATCAGAACATATGTAAAACAGGATTAAGAAGCAAATGAAAATATAAGCTACTCTATAGTAATTAATAACAGAGGACTGTTAACTCAGAGAAATCATGGCGAAAGCTCCAAGTAAGTTGTCCTCAACAACTATGATAAACAGAGACATAATGGTCCTAACATTCTTCTGGAAAGAAAAAATTATATGAAAAAACATGTGAAACATTAATTGTACAGAAGAAGAGGGTATCAGTAGAGAGTAGGAAAATATAACCAAAAATTGTGGTGTACAAGGTAACAAAAGAAAACTAAACCCTGGAAATAATAGTATTATGGTAATGAAACCCAAATTATGTTGACTATAGAAAAAAATATCTATGAATAAAGATAGCAAAGGAAATTAATATGAATACATAGTTATGTTCAACTTTAGGTGCGACTATCACCGGAAACCTTCTTATTTCTGCTGGAATAAACAAAATTACTGAACAACAGAACTCTACAAACTAAAATGGTAATATAAATTTTGTATTAACGCAAATGTGAAAATAACCAAAAAGATTGAAATATGAAATTTCCTTCTTTAGATAATAAACCCAGTAAGGACAAGAATCATTTAAAATAGAAAAGTGTAATTATACATTCTTATTGCTAAAAATATAGCTTGAATTGAATAAGTTCAATGTCAAATGCTGAAAACAGTGAGACCAAGGGCCTTGGAGGTCGAATAACAAACCCATGGTATTGACAGTAAATAAACTTATACAGTTTTGGAAAGACTCTTGCCAATGACAAATGTACACAATGTCAAGGCCATAAAACCTAGCTACAGATAAAACTAAGGCTTGGGAAGCTGAGATATGAAACCCTCGCTACCAAAATCTGTAGCAAACCCTTAAATTCAGGACCATTAATTAATTGAAAACAGGTCGGCGGTATTAAGTCCTAGCAACGGAGTGAGTACCTGGGAATTCGTAATGTCGAGTCAGTAAGGACTCAAAAATAATCAAACCAACGTAACTTTTGATCACAAGTTTGGGTGGTCATGCCTACCTGTGCAAATAATTTGTAAGAGTTAGAAAATCAAAAGGGAAATCAGAATATGAGATAAGGACTAGACTTAATGAAAGAAACATACTAGGATTAAATTTTAGTATTACCTATATGTGTATACTTCCGTGCAAGAGTAGCAAGAGCACCATGCGAAACAACCAAATGAAAAGAGTTAAACTACATTCGATCTAGAAAATTGATCAGTAGGCTAAGATAACTTGCGGGTTCACAAACATCAACACTATTTACCTGTAAGAAGCCCGAGAAAGTTGTAGAGGAGTCGAAGGCACATTCTAGGAGGTGCAAGACTAATCCTTTGCTTCGGCTAAGCTAAAAAAATAAAAGCAAACAAAACATAGAGCTTTCCGATGGATGGCAATAGGAATCAGAAGATGAATTAACCAGAAGCAAGTCGGATCTTAGGACCGACAAGTAAAATGCAGAACAAAGTAAAAACAAAATATCTCTGCAATCGTTGGAGGCTGAGACAAAACAAAAACTAAGATTTAGAAGTAGAAACGTTGAAAAAATGTAAGGGAATATCGTGATGAAGATATCTAGAATGGAACAGGTTGAAATTGTAGGAAAAAATTCTGAACCGATGGCCATGAAGATGGAGTTCCAGAGCGCTGCGGCAGCAACCGAACAATGAATGGGACGGTTAGGATAGGGTATTCTTTACCAAAAACCAACTGAAACCCTAAAGTAAATCTGAGCCTTAGATTTCTTCCCATGAAGATCGACAGTTGTAATATCCCTTTTTATGGATATCTCTAAAACACAAGAAAACTCCAACCAAAGATGGACTGGGAGGGCATTTACCAGATATTTCACCTCTGAAAAGAGGGTGAGATCTGGAGGCTATCTAGCCCTTTCCAGACTATGTCTAAGAGTATGGGGAAAAACACACCAAGTGGTATAGAAACTAGAATGCTCGAGGAGAAAAATAACAGTAGTGCAAGCATACAATAGCGTATATATAGAACACGTAACAAACACTCAAGAAATGCAGAGAGAATGTTGAGCCATTTTATTATACTGAGAAATATAAGTGATTACAATAGGTGATCAGAGTGATGGCACCTAAACCTGCACAAGGCAAGTTAAGAAATAGTCTTAGAATGCTACTGGAATGGTTGTTCTCTGATCTGCGTCCAAGCTATTGGAAAACTTCCATGTAGCTGCCCGAAAATACCTCCCTTGAGGATCTACACTATCCTCCCAAAGGTCACACTGAGACTGATTGGGATCCTAAAAAATATGACCTCTTGCTCAACCAAAAGTCTCCAATAGGCACGGGCTATCCCCCTGCTCAATCTCCTGACCAAAATCCTCCAAAAGAATGCCACCCCGGAGCTCCCCCAATATGGATTGCGTCCTCCCTCTCAAGACTGTGCAGTCAATAGATGCAATGCTCCTCCACAAATGCCGTAACTCGATCCTCCTGCGAAATACTGATGGGAATGCTTCAACTGAGCGAGCACTCAAAGTCTCCTGAGGCTGAGGGTGAGATCTCTGAACAGAGACACTCAATGCACTAAACAGTGTTGCAGACATGCTAAACAGCCAGCATGCTCAAAGTCGTAATGACCAACTTCAAATGCATAAACTTGAATGAATCAAAATGAGGAGGCTCTTCTCTCTATATAACGTTGGCCTCTCCCAAAACCTAAGGCCCACCTCCTCCAACGTAGCTTCCCTTTGCCTCGTGCTCAACTTGGCCTGCGCAACCCGTCCATGTGGTCTACGTGGCCCTCCTCTCTACATGGTCTCTTGGCCCCCTTGGCTCACTTAAGTTACAATGTTGTGTCTACTGGGGAGTGCATTTTATTTTTAGAGTGAGTTATGTCCCCCTCTACTCACTTTTATGTATAATCTAACTACATAAGGCAAAAATTGACCAAATCGAATATTCCAATTAGCCATTGCTAATTGGGAATATTACAATCTCCCCCACCAAAATGTTGCTTGTCCCCAAGCAAATGTAGTGATGGATGTTGCAAGATCTCCTCACTCTCCCAAGTAGCATCCTCATCCGGCAAATTCTTCCACCTCACCAAGAACTCTCGGATTGTCCTGTTTCGCAGCTGCTTCTCCTTCGTATCAATAATGGCCTTGGGCTGTAACACCAAATGCCCCTTATCATCTGTAGGTGGTAGCTCCTCTGTCACCATCACCTGCTGCCCCAATGCCTTCTTTAGGCATGATACATGGAAAATGTTATGAATCTTGCTACCTTGGGGTAGCTCCAACTCATAAGCAACCTGTCCAACCCTGCGTATCACCCTGTATGGCCCATAAAAATGGGGCTTGAGCTTCTTAGCTCCCTTGTGCTTCAGTGACGACTGTCGGTATGGCTGTAAACGTAGGTAGACCAAGTCTCCTACCTCAAACTGTCTCTCCATCCGACCCCTGTCGGCATACAACTTCTGTTGTTTCTGCGTTGTAGCAATGTTATCTTTGAGAGCTCGGAGAATGTCCTGACTCTCTTGGATCCAATCTCTGGCTCTCGGAGCCTTGCTAGCACCAAAAATCAGATCAGCAAAAGATAAAGAATGGTATCCATATAGCGCATAGAATGAAGACATACCGATGGACATGTGATGTGTGTTGTTGTAGCAGTACTCTCCTAGATGCAGCCACTTCTTCCACGCTCTCTGCTGCCCACTAACATAGTTACGCAAGTAGCCTTCCAGCCACTTGTTAACTATATCTATCTACCCATCTATCTGTGGGTGGTAGCTGGTGCTCGGTGTCAACTCCATCCCCACCAGCCAGAAAATTTCGTACCAAAATCCACCCATAAAGCGGCTATCCCTGTCATTGATGATGGTCTTAGGAAGACCATGTAACCTAAAGATCTCTCTGAAGAATAGCTTCGCCACCTGTGTTGCTGAATAGTGTGCGGATATGGAGAAAAAGTGTGCATACTTCGTCATCCGATCAACGATGACGTATATACAGTCCTTGCCCTACACTATGGGAAACCCTGTGATGAAATCCACCGAAATGCTCTCCCATTTCCCCTTCGGAATGGGAAGAGGCTGCAAAAAACCTGCGGGATGGTTCATCTCCCCCTTGTTTCTCTGGTAAACTTCACACTCCCTGATATGCTAGAGCACGTCCTCTTTGAGGCCTTTCCATGAGAACCTCTCTCTGATGGCCCGGTAGGTTTTGGTAAACCCCTGATGGCCAGACAATGGTGAGTCATGTGACGCCTGAAGTATCTTCTTCTTGAGCTAGGAGCCCTCAGTCAAGAAGATCCTATCTTTGTAGTAGATGATCTCATCTATCACCCTATATCTGTCATCTGTCACCTGACCATCTAGAACCTCACAGGAAAATCTATCCTTGGAGTACTCCACTAATAGTCGAACCTTCCAATCTATATCCAAGCTCATCAGAGACAACGAGGCTGGTCTACGTGAAAGTGCATCGGCTACCACATTGTTATTTCCCTTGACATACTCAATGTCAAAGTCATAAGCCTAGATATTGCTAATCCACTTCTGCTGCCTCTCCTATAGTTGTTTCTACTCCAAAAATAATCTAAGGCTGTTGTGATCAGGCCTCACCCTAAACCTATTACCCACTAAGTATTGCCGAAATTTGGCCAGTGCATGCATAATGGCTAGCATCTCCTTGTCGTATATAGGATACAACTGCTCATGAGGAAGGAGCTTCCGGCTCTCATAGGCTATAGGGTGGCCTCCCTGCATCAATACTTTGCTGATCCCCTCTCCTGATGCATCAAACTCCAAAACAAAAGGCTGCCTAAAATCTGGCAATGCAAGCACTGGGAAGCTGCTCATAACCTCCTTGAGCCTGTCAAAGGCACGTTGCACTGTATCTGACCAACTGAATGCCCCCTTCTTTGTGAAATGTGTAAGGGATGCAGCAAGCTGAGAAAAACTCTTGAAAAACTTCTTGTAATATGTGCAGATGCCAACAAATCCTCAAAGTTCCATCACGTTTCTCGGCTCTGGCCAATCTCTGATGGCCCAGATCTTCTCCTCGTGGACCCTCACTCCGTCCACTCCTATGATGTGTCCCAAATACAACATCTTCGTCAACCCAAACACACAATTGGAGAGCTTAGCATAAAATTATTGCTCCTCCAAGATATGCAGTACTGCCTCTATGTGATGAAGATTCTCCTCCCAAGTCCTGCTATATATCAGTATATCATCGAAAAAGACCAACAAAAAATTCCTCAAATGAATGCGGAAGATATGGTTCATGCATGACTGGAAAGTCACTGGGGCGTTGGTTAGCCCGAAATGCATAACCAAAAACTCAAAGTGGCCATAATGGCACCTGAAAGCGGTCTTTGGAATTTCCTATTCCCTCACACGAATCTGATGGTACCCGGATCTCAAATCGATCTTTGAGAAGAAATTTTCTCCTCTCAGATCATCCATTAGCTCATATATCTGCAGTATGGGGTACCTATTCTTCATGGTCTTCTTATTCAGGGCCCTGTAATCAATGCACATCCTCAATGTGTCGTCCTTCTTCTTCACCAACACCACTGAAGAAGAAAAAGGACTGGTGCAAGGCCTAATATGTCCAAGAGCCAACAACTCTTGAATGGCCCGCTCAATCTCATCCCGATAGGCCTTGGGGTGCATATAAGGTGTGGTAATAATAGCCTAGATGCCCTGCTCAAGTTCAATAGTGTGCTCAAACCCCCGATCTGGTGGTTGTCCTGGCGGTATCTCTCCAAAAACCATATCGTACTTGTCAAGGATGGCCTGTATGTACGGATGAAATTTCTGCCCGGTAGTCCCTGCCTCGGATGCCCGCAACTCAACTACCCACTCTATGTCTCCCTTCCGGAAGTCTGCCTCCATCCGGTGAGCTGAAACAGTCTGAGGTGGGTAACTGTGCATCCCACGTATCTTCTCATGCTTCCCAGTTTTCTTATCATCCCACTCCATCTCCAAGGCCTCCCAATCTATGGTGACCTTCCCCAGAGTAATTAGCCACTGTACAACCAATACCACATTGGTATCTGGTATGCTGACCATGAAAAAGTGGTAGGTCACCGTGTAGGTATCCATCATCATAGCCAGATCTGGAACATACCTAGCACACTGCATCGTTTGATCTCCTGGGACCAATACTGAAAATCCATCGAAGCTCTCTGTCGGTATGCCTCTCCGCTCAACCATCTGTGCATCGATGAAGTTGTGGGTTGCCCCACTATCTACTAGAACTGAAACTCGCTGCCCACGCACTGTCCCTCACACACGCAGCATAAAATACTTTGGTACTCCTCGCAATACTGCAAGGGTCCCCCCTGTGGGTGCAAAAGTTGCACCTCCTGCTCCTGGAGGTGGAGGTGGAAAATGGTCCTACATTGTCTGATTGTCTCCTGCCTCCCCATCCTCGTACTCATCCTCTTCCCCGCTGCTCTCGGAGAATACCTTGATAAAATGTGCTTTTCCAGTAGCACATCTGTGTCCTGGTGCCCACGGCTCCTGACAGGTAAAACAAAACCTCTTCTTCTTCAAATCCCTCATGGCATCATCATCTAGATGTACCCTACCCTCATTCCCCTTCAGAGGCGGAATCCTCACATCCTTCCCCTTTGGCTGGAAAGCCTGTCTCTGGGGGTAAGGTGTGTTGGGAATCTGTAATTAGCAAGATTGACAAAGTCCAATCATAGAAACAACATCATTTAAAACACTTTTGGATTCTAGGATCTAGCCCTCCTGAATCCATAGAGGGATCTCTCCAATAAGTGCAAAGATGGATTTTTCTTTGAATTTTTGGGTAATGATGTTAGGCTAGTTATGAAGGCCGAACGTTTTGTTTTGTTTTGGGTGGTTGAGCATGATTATTATTTGAGTGGAAATTTCTAAATGCAAATAGTTTCAAAGGTGAGAAGTTGCAAGCAAATAGAACAAGCTTTAGCCAAGAAGATAGATAATTGCAGGTTTTAGTCCATTGGGCTATGGAGTCATAATAGGGTTTAATTGAAACAACAAGGGGAAAGAGTGGTCCATGGGGAAAGTCATCTATGTCTAAGTATCTCTCTAAAGTTTGATTTATGGAATGAAATGGTACATAAAGAAGGGGAATTAAACAGATGAAGAACAAAGAGCAGCCCAGGATCTGGTAAGTACTTTTAAACTAGCCAGCCTTTGACATACACTTAAGAAAAACATAAAAGCAGTCCAAGATCTGGTAATTACTTTGAAACTAGTCAGCCTTTGATATACTTTCAATAGAAAACATTTAAAAACAAAGGGACACTTGAAGGCAACTTTTGGAGAATAAACTAGCGGGCCGGGCTCACCACAAATCCTCTCCTAGCTCTACTTTACTTGGTAACTTTCAAGACAAACACAAACACAACAAAGAATGACCTAAGATCTAGTAAGTACTTTGAAACTAGCTAGCTTTTAACACATTCCAAGGGAAACTTTCAGACAGACTTTTGGGATAAAACTAGGACCAGGGCACACCATATCTTCCTTAGTTCATCTCTACTTGACATGAAATGAAAATAACATTCATGAACAACATTTAGCTAAGACAGGAGGATGAGGGAATGCCAACATTCCTATTGCTTAAACTGAATTAAATCATTCCTAAATAACACAATTTGGAAGAAAACATACAAATAAATATTTTTAGTCAGAGAAGGGTACTGATATATAGTAGGTGCTAACTCTATGCATGTTGTTCTTTATAAGATAAGATGAAAAAAGTGAAAACAAAAGTAAAATAACAATTCACAATAAGAAATAACATCACCGTCGACATAGACCAGGATCCCATAAATCATCTTGTATTGATGCTGCAAACTAGTTATAGATTTAAGTCCAATGCTTTAGTTTAGCAATCATCTACACTTCCTAGACTAACTTATCTATCACAAGCAGAGCTCCAAGAGCCAGTGAACACTATTTACAAGTAGAAGTCTCAAGCTCAAGTATATTTCAAAGTTCAGCAACCAACATTTTCTCATCTTCTACAGCAGTATTTATAGAAGGATGAGGAGGTGGGAGAGGATAAAATATCTCCCAAGATAATTAATACAGATTGATGACTTCTCGGCCTTTGAGGGGCTCGATAGAGAATTTTACAGGTGTTCTGTCTATATTAATGTTTTACATTTAAGATTCAAGCTCGGTGAGAGCTCTTATTGACTTTTGAGGTTCTGTGTCATGTTGGAGTAACTCTACAGATATTTAGTCATTAAGTTCTTTGGCAGAATTAACTCTCTGGCTGCGCTGAGGCAAATATCTGATTTTGATCAATAAATTTGGCCTCTATTTGAATGCTTTGAGGCACAGGTGGCTTTGTGGTAGCTGGGAGGAATCAATTTTCCTCAGATGTGGCTGTGGAGTCATTTCTATCTGATAATCACTTATGATTTTCTTTTAATTGTGTTTTTAATTTGTAGGATTAGGCTTTTGATAATCATTCTTAGCTGTAATTCCCAAAATTTGTCTTCAATATTCTGTTTTGGTCTATTTTTTCTTCGACACTAATACTCTTTGATTGTGATTTCACTCAATGTGTCTTGTTGATGTGCAGTGCTGCGTAGGGCTCACAAGGCATCAATGCCCATGTAGCAATGACAAGACATGGAGTAGAGCCCCGTGAATGGTACCCTTTGATAAATCAAAGGCGTGGGAATCGTCATTGCCGACCTTCTTTTTTCTCTTTAATATGACGAAACAAACCATTCAAAACTGAAAAACATGAAAAGAATTAATAAATCCTGCGTTTGTGGGTTTAACTGCTTCAGAGGTCGTGGGGAGGATTGTGGCCATTAGATGGCATCATCTAACGGTGGAGAACTGCGTAGAAGAGGTTAAAAAAGGAGAGTGGAGGGATAATTAAGTCAGAGCCATTGATTGATGAATGATCAAGAAGATCAATGGTCGGGATAAGCAGCAGACTAATAATGTGAAGGATTCACATTATTCGGATTTAATAAGAGAATGCGAAAAACTAAGGTTAAACCTTTGGCGAGGGTGGAGGGCGATGAAGTAATGCGGGAATGATCTGGGACTGTCTGATCTGGCCACGTGGACGGTCCAGATCCAATCGGAGGATCACAATCAGCGGGGTAATGAAATTTGGAGTGCGATGGAGCAATTAGCCGTCGATCTACAGATCAGATTAACGGCAGGGAAAGAATCAGGAAATGTCAATCGGAGGAGGCATTATGTTAAATGCACTCAATGAAAAATTCGCGATGCGATTTGGTGGTGATCGTTGATCGGACTAAGATCAACGGTCGATAACGTTTGAAGACTTGCACCGACGGAAAAACCTTATAACATGAAAAACCCAAAAATTTAATATAAAACAAAGGTTTTAATATGGGCGGGATATATATATGAAGTGGATAGGCGCCCGACTGTGGGGCCTTTAGTTATATGGAACATGATAGGCCCGGGGCTTTACATAATCTGAGGGCCAATCGCAATCGGGCCTTCGGAATTTCCAATCTACCCATTGTAAAAAACCTCGATGCGATTAAGCGCTTTGGGACTTCGACACTTGGTCTCGGGGTGTAGGTTGTATGGAGTGAAGCGGAGGGGGGGGGGGGGGGGGCGGGCAGGGGAGCTTATGAAATTGGGCTCAATCACATCGGAGGACTGATGCAGGTCTTTCAATCTAACCATTTTTTATTATTATGGGCGCGTTAGACCAAAACTTTGGAAAAAGTGGGTTGGCGAATTAATAAAAGAAAATATTAATCGGAGATGGAAAATTATAATGTTATAGTGCCCGATTGCGGGCACAGGGGTCATATGGGATAATAATATGATCGGAGGCTATAAATCAAGGGGCTAATCGCATCAGAACTTTTGAATATGGAAAATAGACTTATGCACTCGGACCTTTGCGATGCGATTAAGCACCCAAATGGCTTAGCGCCTGGTTCTAGGGCCGGGGCACGTGGACGAGAAGTGCTTTAGGAACTATCCCAAGGGGCTTAAGCCTTAATACAAAAATATGTATTTTTCATGAAAATTTTCAAGTTTTTCAATGGATTTGGGGGTTTCGGTATAGTTTAAAAATGAGTTTTAAACTATGTAAAAATGATTTTCATGAACGGAAGAAGGGGAATCATGAAAAATAGAGGAATTTTATGGAGAAAAAGTGGAGCAAATGAAGGTTATTTTTGAGTGGAGGAAGGGGAAAAGTGATGATTTTGCAGCAGTCTTTTCTCATGAAATCAGCGGAATTTGTAAGTATAGAATGGGAACAGCAGTGAAGATTTGGACAAAGGCATGAGGCCTTCAAGAGTCTTGAAGAGATAACATCTTTTTAGCAATAAAAACTTGTTTCTTGAAGACTAAAAAAAAATGTTTTAGCCAGCATTTGATATAACAAATTTTATAGCTTGCTAACAGTGGCTCCACTTGGGGATGGTGCCTTCTTGAAGGCATCAAGAACTTCAGACTTGCATTCTCTGGGAGGTTGATCAGTTCCTTATCCATTGGGCTGCTTTTCTTTCCTCGGATGATCTTCTTTTCTCTGAAAATATATTAGCAGTCATGAAAAACAATGGATCTTCATCTACAAGATTTCTACCTACCCAATCTTACTAATCTAACAACTTTTCTTCTTTAGAGTGCACTTGGATTGGCAAACTCTTTTCACAACATTTTATTCTTTTGAAAGAAGGAAATCTAATCTATTTCTACTCCTTATTTCTCCATGGACTCAGTTTAAACAGTTGAGTCCATATGATTCTCTACCTAATCTACTAATCTGTTAGGATTAAACAGTCTAACATATTTTTATTTCTCTAAATTCTACAACAGAAATTTAAAAATAGGCAAGTCAAGATTAAGCTGTTTGACTTGCTGTGATCTATGGCATGAAAAACAAGCTGCACATAGACATTATTTTTCAGAAAATCAAATCAAAATGGAGAAAGCATAAGATCTGAAAGTTCAAAGCACTGCCTTCTCTTTTTCTTCAGCTCTGTTTATGAGTTTATTTGAGTTGTTTTTTCTTGTTCTTTGGTTCAAATTTTAAGTTGTCTAGAACCAGTTCTTCCTCCATTTTTTACTCATAAATTTAAACAGTTTTGAGTCATTCTTCTTTTGAAACCTCAGGTTCAGATTTTGAGCATGTTTGAACCTTTAATTTCTAGCCTAATCTATCTATTGATAAGCCAAGTTTAAACAGTTTGGCAAATCAAATTCACTATCCTATCAGCAGAAAATTTAAAGCTAATTAGTCAATATTAGGTTGTATGACTAATTAGAAGTGTGTTTTTTCAGGAGTGGCATTTAAGCTTGCACACTTTTAGACTTTGTTTCTCTTTTTGGTATGGGGCTGTACCTTTCTTGTTTTCACAATATGCCCTCTTTTCTTTATTTCATTGAGTTTGTATTTTTGAATTTTCTAACTTTGAATGCAATGGTGGATGAGATATTTATAATGAGAAAAAAGATAAAAGGGCTTTCATAACATGACATGGATCAAGAGAAGTAATGTTTAAGCATCCTGCCATTGACAGGACCCCCAAACAATTCTGCTCCGTTCAACTCTTTTAAGAAATAGGCATTGTTACCAGCAGCTAAATGAATAGAGTAAGGGCCAAGCCATAAGTTGTCAAATTTCCCATGCTTGCCTTTGTCTTCCCTCCTTGAGTCCCATTTTAAAACTTTGTCCCCAACTTTGAAATTGTTGGCCTTTGTTCTTCTATCAAAAATCCCTTTGATGTTGTTCTGCTTTTGTAATGCTTTGTTATATACCTCCTCCCTGGTTTGTTGAAGATGAATTTTTTGATTGATCCTTCTGATCATATCATTATCTTCAGTTTGAAACTCTTGCATCAACTTCATAACTAGAACACCAAGGCTGGTTGGAAAATTTGCATCAACGCCATACACAAGTTGGTAGTGTGACATTCCAATAGATTTATTCAATGTTAATCTGTTAGCCCAAAGTGCATGCACAAGATTTGTGTGCCAAGACTTCTTGTTGTCCTCCAACAGTTTCTTGATTATGTTCACTAAACTCTTGTTTGAGGATTTTGCAAGTCCATTAACTTGAGGGTAATAGGCCATGGAATGCCCCAATATTATTTGATACTTGTGACATAACTCAACCATCCTCTTTGATCCAAATGCTGTTGCATTATCAGTGATGATCTTGGTAGGACAGCCAAACCTAGAGAGAATATTATTCTCTATGAATTTTATGATAACAGAATCATTGGCCTACCTACAATGAATGGATTCTATCCATTTAGTGAAGTAGTCTGTGGTAGTGAGAATCCATCTATTCTGGGCAGAGGATGGTGGATGGATTTCACCTAATAAGTCAAGTCCCCACTATTGAAAAGGGGCTTCAACAGTGATTGAATGCAGAGGCAAGGGTAGCAGCTTCCTTTCGTCATCAAAAGGTTGACATTTATGGCAGGAAATGATCATCTTGTGTACATCATGAAAGAGAGTAGGCCAATAGTAACCAGCCCTCAAGATTTTGTTGGTTGTTGTTTTCCAGTATAGGTGGCCTCCACATTCCCCTTCATGGAACTTGTGCTTAACCTTCTCTGCATCATACTCAGGAAAAAATTTAAGCAATATACCACCTGCATTTTTCCAATACAGACATCTATCTATAATGCAATAGTTTACGGCTTTCAGCTTTAGGAACCTTGCCTTTGTTTTTTTCAAACCAGGAGGTGTATTCAAATTAAGAAAAACATAAAGAATATCAGCATACCAAGAGGAATTCATAAAATGGTTTTCAAAAATGGAAGTTGAGAGTTCCTCTTGATCATCTAAAGCATTAATCATATTAATATCAAGGACTTCAAAATTGGATTCAGCCATTAATCTAGCCAGACCTTGGCCTTTGATCAGCTTAGTGGGTTTTATCTCTAAATCATATTCAAGAATAACAACAATCCACTTACCTCTTTTACCATCTGGGTCCTGTGTTAGAATGTCTTTCACAACTAAATTTGGGACAAAGGCAATGATGTGTGAGTGAATGATGTATTCTCTGAAGTATTTCAAAGCTTTAACCAAAGCAAAGGCTTGCTTTTCCATAATGTTATACTTCAAAGGAGCATCTCTCAAAGCCTTGCTAAAGAATGCAATAGGCTGCTCTTTTCCTTGTGGATTTTTCTATAAAAGGACAACAGCTATGGTATGTTCTGATGTAAATGAAAAAATATAAAAATCTTTTGAAAAATCAAGACTTATTAGAACCAGTGTTTTGGTTAACACTTGTTTCACCAGCTCAAAGGAATTCTTTGCTTACAAGTTCCATTTTACCCCTTGCTCTTTCTTCAACATGTTTGTGATATTTCTAAGGAGCTCAGCCAAGTTGGGGATGAACCTTCTCAAAAAATTAATCTTTCCAATGAAATATTGCAACTCCTTGATGTTTCTAGGATGAGAGATTTGCAATATGGCCTCAATCCTCCTTGGATATATCCTAATACCCTCTTCTGAAATAATGTGCCCAATAATTTTACCTTATTGTATACTGAATAGTGTCTTCTTAGGGTTTAAAGATATCCCAAACTTTCTGCATTTCTCGAAAACTCTTCTTAAAGGTTCTAAGTGCTCTTCATCTGTTTTTTAAAACACAGTGACATCATCAACGTATATAATGATGAAGAAGCCTAGTTCCTCCAAGAATGTTATGTCCATGGCTCTCTAAAAAGTTTCTTCAGCATTCATTATACCAAAGGGCATTTTCACATACATGAAAGTTCCCCATGGTGGTGTAAAAGCTATCTTTAATTGATCATCAGGGTGAACTAAGATCTGATTGTACCCTAAATAGCCATCAAGCAAAGAAATTCTTCTAGACCCTACCGCCTTTTGTAAAATATGGTCCATCTTGGGCAAAGGGTAGCTGTCTTTCAATGAAGCTTTTTTTAAGTCTCTAAAGTCTATACAAAGCCTAATCTCTCCTGTTTTCTTCCTGACCGACACCAAATTAGACACCCACTCAGAATATTTAATAGGGACAATAATACCAGCATTGTACATTTTCATGATCTCCTTCTGAACCAAAGGCAACTAAACAGGGTTTATTCTACGCAGTTTCTAAGGGCTTTTGGTTTTCCTTGAGAGGGATTTTTTGCTGTATTATTTCAGTGTCATAGCATTTCAGATCTTCGTAACTCCACACAGAAACATCCGAAAATTCTTTAAACAACTATATGTATTTCAGTTTAATGTGAGCTGGTAAAGTCTTAGATATTTTAATCATCATAGGTTTAAGTTCATTGCCTATATTGCACTCTTCCACTTCAGTCTCTACAGGTTCTAGTTTTGGCTTCCTGGCCACATCGTTAAAATCAAAAACCTCTTCTAAACGTCCCAGACTGTTTGGAAACTTTCATCTTTAGAGTGCAGGGTTTCTAACTCCTCTGTTTCTAACTCTGCATTCAGTTCTATTTTGTTTTGAATTTTTCTTGACAGTGGGTTAATATTAACAAGTTCAAGAGACGGTTCTTCTTCACCAAGGAAATTTTCTTCACTGCAGTCTATATTATTGTTAGGTCCCTATATTACTAGTATAGTCCCTTATTGTTATTAGTGTAACCCCCTTATTGTTATTATTGTACCCTTGTAACCCCCATTTTGTTATTATTGTGCCCTTAAATTATTGTTGTTAGGTTGGCTAGGATTACATTGTGGCCACATAGACTCCTATATATAGAAAGGAGGTTTTGTAAATTGAATCATCCAAGAATTGTTCATTTATGTAATGTATTGGAGGTTTCCCCCTCAAAGTGGCTTATTTCTAAGGTGTTGATATCTCTTTTATTCTATTTTTGGAGCTGGTTACACAACATTTGGTATCAGAGCTTTGGATTCTAGGGTTTCGCTGCTCCAAACAGGTCATCGTGGAATTTTCGCTACAACTTTTTTTCTACGAATTTTCAGAAGCTGAAATTTCTAGGGTGCGAAGCCGAAATCCTGAGGAAGATCTTCTAAAAATTTCAGAACTTGGTTCGCAATATTTTCGAAGATATGATCTGTGGAAGTTAGGTCTTTTTTCAGGCTCCTAAATAGGTCATTGTGGCATTTGCGCTATAAAAATTTTTCTACAAAGGTTCAAAATATCAAATTCTTAGGGTGCGAAGCTAAAATCTTGAGGAAACCGTTGCAAAATTTCAGACCTTGTTTCGCAATATTTGTGGATATATGATCTGTGGAAGGTAGTGCTTTTTCAGGCTCCCGAATTTCATCGCAAAGAGGTGATCGTGGGAAAAGTTCAATAACTCTCTCTCTGAGCATCGGATTGGAGTGCCGTAAAAAGTGGTCACAATTACACGGAATGTAGCTTCTTGGCTATCAATTTCAGAGGTGAAGGACAAAAAAGTCACACGTGGAAAGTCGTACAAGTTCACTCTACTGAACCAGTCCATAATTAGGTCATTGTGAGAGATTGGAGATAAATTTGTCTTGGAGAATCCAAATCAGGTCAGACCTGTGGCATTCAAAAGAGAATTCAGAGGGCTACTTCAGTGCTAAATTTCAGATATTGAAGAGCCGCAATCACAGAGATAATCCAATTTCAATATCGAGCTCCTCAAAAGCAAGAAAAAGGTGTGTATTATTTTTCCAAATTGCATAAGTCTTGTTTGAATTGATTCCAAGGGAATATTGTAGAATAGATATCAGTATTGGGTTCTAAAAGATGCTCCGTAAAAATAATTCAACACCCATTAAGCCTTCAAAAGGCTCTACTATGACTCATGAAGATGAAGAATTGCAACATGATCTATCAAAATTATAAGAGTAAGTGCAACAAATTTCACTCTCGCAAAGAGCAACAAAAAATGAAATGGAACTTTTGAAGAAAGGCGTGGAAGCGAAGATGGACGGTTTGAAGAAAGGCATGGACGCTAAGATGGATGGCATGGAAGCTGGCATGGAAGCTAAGATGGATGATATGAAATACAACATGGAAAACATTAAGAATGATCTAAAAGCAGACATAGAAGTTTTGACAAATTTGATACAAGAAATGTTTCCTAATGGTGAAAATATAGTAGAAGAACCTCATGATGAGAACAAAATAAATGTTAATCGTGATTTCATAAACTCTAATGTTGGCGGGAAGAACCACCATATTCCAAAAATGGATATGAGGAAGTTTGATGGAAAGGATCCTGTAACATGGATACTACAGATGGAGCAATATTTTGATCTCCATAACGTGCAAAATAGGGAAAATTTTAAGGATGGAAAATTATTTTGAAGTTTAAAAAATTGGCGAATCTCACTGGTCCCTAATATGCAAACTATAAAATGTTTATTGATGTATTTGTAAAATTATTCAAATTTATAATGATATTATATATATTGTCTATATAATTTGGACGATTTTTAATGTAAAATTAATTATATTGTAAAATTTGGGCGAATCATTTTTATAAAAAAATGGAAATTGGCGAATCATTTTTTTGGAAAAACCATGGAAAATTAGCACACCTGCGAATATTAGCCCCTAAAATTTTCCATGGTGCAAAACACACAAAAGGAAGATTGATGACATGGAAGTTAAGATCGATGAAAACATGAAAGACAACATGGAAAACATGAAGAATGATCTAAAAGAATACATGGAAGGCTTGATGACAAGCTTAAAACAAGAAATGATTCCTAATGGCGGAAATATAGTAGAAGAACCTCATGATGAGAACAAAATAAATGTTAATCGTGATTTCATAAACTCAAATGTTGGCGGGAAGAACCACCATATTCCAAAAATGGATATGAGGAAGTTTGATGGAAAGGATCCTGTAACATGGATACTACAGATGGAGCAATATTTTGATCTAAATAATGTGCAAAACACACAAAAGGTACGCATTGCAACTTTACATTTAGAACAAAATACATTTGTATGGTATCGATGGCTTTTCTCCCGTAAAAAAATTGTCACTTGTTCAATTTTTACGGAGGAAATGATAGCACATTATGAGGATACAAAGAGCAACACCTTCTTTAGCCAATTGATAAATCTCAAACAAAAGGGTTTAGTGGGGCAGCACATTGAGGACTTCCAAAAATTGAATATAAGGGTAACTGATATTCCAGAGGAACACAGGATTGATCTCTTCATAGGTACTCTAAAGGATAACATCCAATATGAAGTTCATGTTTTGGAGCCTGATTCATTGGAGAAGGCATTTAGGTTGGCAAGAAAAGTTGAATGTAAAATTATGGCGACAAGGAAGCCTACCACTCAATTCTATAAAGAAGGAAGTGTTGCTATGCCTAGATTTCCACAACCTACAAGGTTGACACCACAACAATTGGAAGAAAAAGAGCAAAAGGGCTTTGCTACAGTTGTGATAGCAAATACACTAAAGGTCATAAGTGTGCTGAGAAGAAATTATTTTACATAGATTGTGAAGAGGAAGAAGAAAATGAACAAGAAGAGGATATACACCAGGAACCAGCCCTAGAAGAGGAAGAAACGAGTCCGACCATATCATGTAATGCGTTGGCAGGAATTACCACTCCTCAAAATCTCAAGATAGAAGGACATATCAAGAAGAAAAAGGTAATAGTGTTGATTGATTCAGGTAGCACCCATAATTTTATTCATTGTAAGGTAGCCAAGGAATTGAATTGTTTCCTATACCCAGCACCAGAATGTCAAGTGATGGTTGGAAATGGAGGAACTATAAATTTCTCTGGAAAATTCCATAATATCAAGCTAACCATGGGGGAATATGTATTGACTAGTCCAATGCTTTCCATTCCTATGGGAGGTGCTGATGTTGTACCAGGAGTACAATGGTTACAATCTTTGGGGATGGTAGCTTTTAATTTTCAAGAACTTTTCTTGAAATTTTTTTCAGAAGGAAAGGAAGTCGAATTACGGGGTATTGAAGGGAAGCCAGGAAGGATAATAAGCTCTAATGTCATGACAAAGCTTCTAAAGAAAGAACAACTAGGCGTAATTGCACAATTATGCTCACTAGAAGTTCCGACATCAAAATCATCTATTTCTGCAGATCTCCAACAAGTCTTGGACAATCATTCCAAGGTGTTTGAAACTCCCAAAGGACTTCCACCTATTTGTGATCATGATCATGCTATTCATTTGATTCCAGGAAGTGTTCCTCCAAACATCAGGCCTTATAGATATCCTTACTTCCAAAAGAGCGAAATTGAACGTATGATTGCAGAAATGTTAGAGGCGGGTATAATTCAACCTAGTCGAAGTTCTTTCTCTGCTCCTGTAGTATTGGTACACAAGAAGGATGGATCATGGCGAATGTGTCCAGATTATAGGGAGCTCAATAAGCTCACCATTAAAGACAAATTTCCCATTCCTGTGATTGATGAATTATTGGATAAATTACATGGAGCAATTTATTTTACCAAGTTGGATCTTCGTTCAGGATATCATCAAATTAGAATGAAGACTGAAGATATTCCAAAAACAACATTTCAAACTCATGAGGGTTATTATGAATTTTTGGTCATGCCTTTTCGCCTTACCAATGCACCTTCTACATTTCATAATGTGGATCAAACATTCACATATCCTTTTTATATTTCATTTTTGAAATTTTGAAAAGAAATTTAAAAAAATACATAAGAATCCGAAAATATGCTATAGTATGAAGTTGTTATACTTTAGCATAAAAAAAAAAGGGGGAATGTACATATTTCATTTATTGATACGTACGCTGGCCGACCTTAGGTTGATATATTTGTATTAAAGATGTCGTATAACTTCCGGAGCGGTCACCATCATGCAAAGAAACATTTGGATATGCAATTGCGGGGTCAGACCAGCTCCGTCGAAGCACAAAACCCGACTCCCCCCTAGCCTGGACTCGGTCGATCGCAAAACAGAGTGTCGAGGGGAGATGGGATCGTGGGGTATGGGTAGAAATCGTAGAGTGTGTTTCACGCAGCCCCCGCATTACGTCATCCCCCACGAGGTGCGAAACAACCGTCATTCATTGTTCATTGCCTTTTCCACGTCACCCTTGCATTTATTATGGTTCCTGTTGTCTATAAATGGGGTTTTTCCGTCCTATTGTGATTTAATTGTGACTGTTTGCCCTGTTTAAACCGCGTCCCGCCACCTTTGCGCTATTCAGTATTTCGCGAATTGTTTTCAAATTCCTGTCAATCATGGCCAAGCGAACATCATTGTCTGGTTTGTCAAGTCTCAGTCCCCTCCTAGATAGAGAGAAAGATGTTCATGATACCGCGTCATCCGTAAACCATCCTCTCTTGCATTATCAAGTAACCCTGAACACTGACAAGTCACCTGTGTTTTCTGCTATGCAAAGTTCGGGAGTGTTGTTCACCTGTATTCCAAAAACTCATTTCTTCCCCGAATTTATTTCTTGGTTAGTTTCGTCCATGTACCCTGGCAAGTGTTTTGTTATGAATTCCCAAGGGGAAAATATTCTGCAGATTTCAACTCAATTAATGCGTCAGGCATTATGTTTTCCAGAAAATGATTCTCCTTTGCAGTTCTCTGAAGATTCGTTGATTCAGTATTTCGAGGAGCTTTCAAATGAAAAGTTTAATCGTTGCATGTCATTTTTGGTATCAAGTCCAGAGAAGACTCAATTTGAATCGGGAAAGTTCAGTTTGGAGGCGTTTAATGTTCAATACAGGCCAGTTCTTAGCTGTATTATGGAGATTTTGGGGAGAGATGATGATCGCGAAATTGACAAGGCAGCCCTGGGGATGTTCGCTCTTATGATGAAACCAGGGGTGGTGCTAGATATCCCATCCTTTTGGCAAGAAGTGGTAAATTCTCAATTGACCGCCTTCCCTTTAACAAGTTATTTCAGATTTCCCTCATTGGTAGTCTACTTGTTTTTATATCAGAATGTTGAAGAATTCATGAGTGTTGGTTTGAATATAATGGATAGTAATAAAAATAAACAGTCAGTTTTGCTTTGGACTGATATGGTCAGAAGGGAAGAGAACGAAGCCGGTTTATTTGAATTTGTGGACCATTTCATGACCACCACTTATAAAATTCTTAATGGAACTCTGCCTCCATGCTTCATGCCAAAGGCCCAGGAGTTCTTGCAATTAGGACCTAATTGTAAATATGGAGACTGGTTTGTTTTTGAAGATTATTCTGAAATAAGGCTATATGGAGTCAGTATTGAGCCTTATAGGCTTCCAACATTTGTTCCCATGAGACTGTTTGCCTTGGAATTTATAAGGCAGAGTCTTAATGTGGATCAAGTTCATTTTCTTCCTATGAAGAAAGGATTAATGTACAAGTTGCCTATGAGTGTAGGCCCTTTTGTTGTTAACACAAGGCAAGCTTCTGAGGAGGTATCAAAGATATTGGAAGGAACACAGTTGCTATTGGGAGAGAAATGGGCCTATGACCCACATGGGATTATTTCACAAAGAAGGGTCGAGAATGGGTATGCTGCTTTTACTCATGTGAGTAAATCGGATTTAGAGAAGTTGGCTAATCCAGGAGGGCCAAGTTCATCACGGATCAGTATTCAAACACCTGCAATATTGGAAAAGATGGGCAAGAGAGGGAGAGATGATGTTATTGAGATCGATGAGGAGGAACCCCGAGAGGAGAAAAGGACTAAATTAGCAGAAAACCACTCCTCCAATTCACCTGGTTTTACTCTCCAGGTCAGCGAAGAACAGGGTGGCCCTTCATCTCCTAGCAGACCAGAACTTCATTTGGAAAAGGCTCCTTCCATGAAGCAAGTGTTCTCACAGATTGAAGAAAAGAACCAAAGAATAAAGGCCAATATAGAAACACAAGCAGAGCACCATATACCTGCTGACCAAACAAGACTATTGACTGTAATGGATCTGGAGAAAGATCAATTTAAAATGGCGTTGTCGCATCCGACAGGAATGTCTCTTGGACCTTCAGGTAGCTTTAAGGAGTTGAATATAGTCATGGACGTGAAAAAGATCCCCTTGTGGGACAAAATGAATCTCCACATGCAAACAGGTCAGTTGATTGTCAATGATTTGAGCAAGACCACTGCTACAGCAGTCAAGACAGAAAATATGCTTGCTAAGGTGGTCAAACAATGCAAGATGGAAAAAGCTAATGCAAGAGCATTAACTACTCAGAATGAAGAGCTAAAGAAAATCATAATGAAAATTGGGGTTGATCCAAATGATAAAAGCGCAATTCAAAAACTTATGAAGAGTGCATAATCAGAAATATCTTCATTAAGGAAAAAGCTGAAATTTCCAGCTGCAGAGCATTCGTTGGCAGCCGAAGTACCAGAGGTTGAAAAAGAGAAGGAGGAACTACGACAACAGTTGATAAAGAAGGATGAGGAACTTGATAAGGTAAAGCAGACTGCTATAACCTTACAAAATCAAATCCAGAACCATACTTGTACTTTTGATTTTTCTGCAGGTGGAGCCGACCCACAAGCCCAGGTTGTTCAGCTGAACACAGAATTAAAAATGGCAGAGAGAGATTGCAAACAGGCCCAGTCTAAATTGGCCATAGTTCTTAGGTTGATGCAAGGATGGGAAGGAAAGGCAAATGAGAACGAACAGAAGCTACAAAAAGCTGAGGAAGAAATCAAAGAACTCAAGGAGAAATTGAAGGGGAATATTTCCCTTATTAAAGCTAAGGATCTCATCTGGAATGAGATCATTTCTGAAATGCAGGCAAAATGGGATTCCATAAATTTAATTGCTAGAGAGAAGAACATTGTTGCAGATCACGAAAAGGAGCTGTTATTGGAGAAGCAGGCCGCTATCAAAAGATCAAATTGGGCCAAGAAATTCATGAATTTTATTAATGCCAAGACAGATGAAGAGTTGAAAGATATGGGGATACTGGATAGGTATTTCTATGCTGAAGAGGTAAACAAAATGATAATTAAAAATGACCTTCTAAAGGCATCAGAGAAGCGGCTACAGGTAATTAAAGATATGGTTAAGAAATTTGATATTTCGTTTGATAAGTTGATAAGAACAGGTTTGCCCTCATGCTGGAGGGAGGGAGGTGAGATTATGTCCTGGAAATTTTATGAGGATCAATTGATATTTGCAAAAAGCAGAGCAGATGGCCGACATGAGAAGACACAGATACTGAAGGGAGAAACAGTATTCAATTTCTTACAAAGGCATTTCCTTCTGCTGTGGATGGTGAAAACATTGTTCACAAGTAACCTCACTCACAGTCATGTTGTTGCCTTCACACTAGAATATCATCGTTATAAGAATGCTCCAATAACTCAAGATAAGCTCTGGAAGGAATGTAAGAAATTTTCTATTGACACAGAAAAAGGATTTCCAGCCAAACAGCCCCAAGTAGCCGTTCAGCCGCAAGTAGTCATTGAGTCAGCTGCTATTCCAGGAACATCAGTTCCTTTAGATTAGGAGTTATTATCTTTTATTTTGTTTTAAGTGAAGTTATGTAAATGTAATAAAATATTTCCGAGGCATGTACCTCCGCTTCAGAGAGTAGTTAAGCAGTTATAGTTAGTTAGAATCAGTTTTATAACTGAAAACCATTTTGGTTCAGATTGTATTTAAAGACATCTTAAGGAAGAAAGAAGGTTCCGAGTTTTGAACCTTTGAAGGCTAATTTTGTACTGAGCAATATTGAATGAATGAAAAGGTTTTGCAAGTTTCCAATATTCCATCTGTGTTGAAGAGTTTTCTTGGTTTTCATTTCATTTCCATATCTGTGAATAAAGTAGAGTGATTAGAGCTGCAGGTCTCTTGATATTTATGTATCTAAGAGTTAAACATCCTTAATGGGCGCTCCTCTCCTTTAGCTTATTTGTTTTTCACTTCTTCAGGATTTTATGATGGCAGTTTCTGTTTTAAGCAGCATGACAAATTAAAATCCTTTTCTTTCTTCGTCTTCCATTCGCTCACTTCAATATAAAATGAATATGGCATTGCAGAGCTAATAAAGATTTGATATTTGGGAAATATATTACTAATATTTGAAGGGTTAAGAAACAGAGACACATATATACATTTTGTGACATAATCTTTAATGTCTTGAGCACGGATTCTTGTACACAGCCAAGAATTGTTTCTCAAGGAACAACATTAATTGGCGCCGTTGCCGGGGATCGAAGAGTCGAAGTTCTTCCCTGGGTTTTGTTCTATATTTCCTCTGGTTGTTCAGAGAGGAGGAAATAGTACGCTGTGATTTTTGAAAATAGCTCTGGCTCCCAAGAAACCTCACACGAGGTCAGACACCTCTCAGCAAACAGTTCCCGTTTTGTCAAATCCTGAGAAGCTTGTTTCAAAGAAGGGCCAGAAACCAAAAATATTAGTTACACCTGAAACCACACTGCTCGCACCTGGCAGCAGTTCACACGTTTTCTCATCCACGAAAGCTTCCAAGAAACTCATTTTCTCGGAAGAAGAATCATCACCATCACCCATTCATTTTCAAGAACCCACATTAGAAGAGCAATCTTTGGAGTTTGTGTCTTTCCCTTTTACAGAAACTCAGCCACATACAGTTGCTAGCTCTTCTGCGATTGTTCAAAGTCCCATTCCCATATCAGTTGTTTCACCTCATTCATCTTTTCCCACAACTGGTATTCATTTTACCCCCGCTCAAGGAGCAGTCAACCCGGGCGTAAACATGGCAGTTCCTGCAGCCCCTGCTTTCTTGATGAACAGATATGCACCTTTAAATCTACCACAACCGTTGCATGATTTGCCTCAGGAGTATCTCAAGTTACTCCCCAGATTTACTGGTGAGGATGAAATAACTGCAGAACAGCACTTGCCCCTGTTTTGCACTTTTGCAGAGAATTTAAATGTTGAACATTTGGATGTTGTCATGAGACTTTTCGTTCAGTCTCTGAGTGGAGAGGCAAGGAAATGGTTCAAAGGATTACAGAATGGTTCCATTAATGATTGGGATGCCCTGGAAAGACGTTTCATTGAGAGATGGGGCGAAAAAAGGGACCACGGTTATTCTTTGACAGAATTTAATGCAATCAAGAAAAAATTTGATGAAAATATGAACGATTTTGTTAAAAGATTTAACAAATTGTATAATAGTTTGCCTGTTGAAATGAAACCCCCTCTGATTGGAGCAAGGGTTGTTTTTGCTGGTTCTTTTGAACCAGATTTCAATTTTACGCTGAGGGAAAGAAGGTCTCCTACGTTGGAACAGATTCAAACTGATGCTTTGGAGATTGAAGCAAATATCTCTGCTGCTGGTAAAGTTTCAGATAAAGGAAAGGCTAAAGAAGAAGCCTCAGCTCAGGATTAGAGAATTGAAGACATGACTAAGGTCATTAAAAATCTTTCCAATAAGTTGGTAAAGTTGGAAATAGATAGCAAGCCTGCAAGACAGAACAGGGGGGTTTTTAATCCTCAATTCAAAAAACAGCCCCCGCAAATTCTACAAAGGGAAAGAAAGGATCAAGATCAGGTGCAAGCACCTTTGTACATAGAAGCAGCCCCGTCCCGTTCAGCAGATGAAGATAACGAGAGAGAAGACGATGCTCGAATTTCTGCTGTATATATGGAAGACGACGAAACAGAAGAAGAGATCGATGAAGAAGGGGAGAAGGAAGAGGAAGAAGCGGATCTCTCATTTGATCAAGAAGAGATGGACGATTACTGTAAACAGTTCACAGATTTTATGCAAGCCGAGTTGCATAAAAAGTATGATTTGAGGTCAAAAAAGAGGTTGAGGACACAAGATGATGAAGAAAAAGAATCAGAAGCAGCACCTACTCCAAACGCGACTCCATCGCAGAAATGTAAGCAGCAAGTTGAAACATCCCAGACGAAAGATAAAGATTCTAACATTTTGGAGAAGGTGGTTACGGTTTCTAATCAGAATCTAAGTTCCAAAAAAAATCAAGAAGATCCTGAAAAGTTGACAAGATCAAATCAAACTTTCAGTTTGTCGAAAGAGTTAGAAAAAGTGAAGATACAAGTACCTCTTCTTGAACTCATAAAAACACCGGGTTACAAAAAAGAAATCGCTGAATTTATCAACCTGTCCCAACCCGACGAAGTGAGCGATACAGTGAATCTGCAGGAAGAAAAGCCAGTGGTGACGTTTGGACCTCATGTGGAAGAGGTAGATTCATTTGTTCCTCCTTTTTATATATCTCTTCTCTTGCATGATTTCGTTTTGCACAACTGTATGCTGGATTCTGGTGCATCACACAATCTGATGCCGTTGAGTGTGATGAAGGAGTTAAATTTACAAATCACCAAACCATACAGAGATCTTTACTCTTTTGACTCGAAGAGGGTTAAGTGTGTAGGTCTCATTAAAGATATGGTTGTTTCATTGGCCCAAATCCCAGCCAAAAGCATTATGATGGACGTTGTAGTGGCAGATATTCCAGCCAGGTTTGGAATGTTATTATCTAGATCATGGGGAGCAAAGCCGGGAGGAGTTTTGAAACTAGACTTTACGTATGCTATTATTCCCGTTTTCAATGGTGAAGAGAGAAGGTTGTATAGAGAGACTAGATTTCAAAAAACTGCTACCAAGAAAGATGCAAGTAATTCACCAATTTATGGCCAAGAGAAGGACGACCTGTCATGTTTCATGCTGCAGAAGGATGCAGAATTTGCTGAGGAGTCTCAGGGGAAGCTTGATTCAGCAATTGTACATAAGGAATTACATTCAGATAAGCCGTGGAAGTGTTATTTTGATGGAGCATTTTCCAAAGAAGGTACTGGAGCGGGTTTCATCTTTGTTTCTCCGGAAGGTAATTTGGTACCTTTTTCTTTCAAATTGGAGTTCGAATCTACTAATAATGTCGCAGAATATGAGGCATTAATTATTAGTTTGTAGACAGCTAAGCAGATGGGAATTAAAGTTATGACTGTGTTTGGAGATTCAGAGTTGATTATAAGGCAGATCAAGAATTTATGCCAAACCAAACATCCCAGGTTACGAGCATACCGGAATGAAGTATGGGATCTGATTGAGAATTATTTTGAAGCATTCAATTTACAGTTTGTGCCAAGAGAAGAAAATAGACTGGCAGATTCATTGGCGGTTGCAGCAAGTACGTTCAAGCCTCCTATCAGCGTGAAACTAAGGTATGAAATAGAGATGCGACATAGGCCATCGATTCCTGACAATATTAAACATTGGCAGGTTTTCGAAGATGATGAGCAGATTAAGCAGTTTCTGCTGATGACCGAGGATTTTGAAGATCATCAGATTGATCTGGAAGGTGATGAAGACGAGTTGACTGGTAAGACCTTTAAAAAGGAGATCGGTGGTCAAGAAATTATTCAATTAAAAGACAATGTCCTACCCAGAGGCTTAGTACTGCTTGAAAGATTGTTTGGGGCTAATGATGTTGCTGTGGATCAAAAGAAGATGAACCAAGATGAGCCAGTGGAAGATTGCAATTTGGGTACACCGCAAGAGCCTAAAATGGTCAAATTGTTCAAAGGGATTCCGAACGAATATAAAGAAAGGTATGTAGAGTTGTTTAAACAATTTAAAGATGTTTTTGCCTGGTCGTATGATGATTTGAAAACATATGATAAGAACATCATACAGCACAAGATTCCACTCAAGGATGGAATCAAGGCACATAAACAGAAGCTTAGGCAAATTAATCCCTTGCTGTTGGCTCCAATCGAGAAAGAAATAAAGAAATTGTTGCAAGCTAAGATAATCGTCCCGCTCAGGTATTCAGATTGGGTTTCTAACCTGGTACCTGTCTGAAAGAAAAACGGAGAGATAAGGCTATGCGTAGATTTCAGGAATTTGAACAGGGCTTCATTAAAAGACAATTATCCTTTGCCGAAAATGGACTTTGTCTTACAGAAAGTGACCGGTGCTTATAGATTGTCCATGGTGGACGGGTTCTCAGGTTATAATCAGGTAGCAGTGGAGAAGGAGGATCAGAAAAAAACCGCTTTCACTACGCCTTGGGGAACGTTCATGTACGCCAGGATGCCATTCGGCCTGATGAACGCAGGGGCCACATTCCAAAGGGCGATGGATATCGCATTTGTGGGAGACACGTTTGTAGTGGTTTATTTGGATGATGTCACAATTTTTTCGAAGTCTGATGAGGAACATTTACAACATTTACAGAAAGCCTTCATGAAGTGCAGAAAGTTTGGATTATCACTGAATCCAAAGAAGTCTTTATTTGCCCTGGAGGAGGGTAAATTACTAGGCCACATCGTTTCAAAAGAAGGAGTGAAGATTGATCCGGCCAGAGTCGAAGCCATTCAGACAATCCCTCTGCCACGAAGTAAAAAAGATATTCAGCGTTTCCTCGGAAAAATTAATTTCCTAAGGCGGTTTGTCCCTAATTATGCTGAAATCGTTAAAAAGATTACTGACATGTTAAAAAAGAATGCTGAGGTAAGGTGGGACAAGGAGGCGAGGGAATATTTTCAGAGAATCAAAGAGGCTTTAAAGGAAGCCCCTATTTTAGTCAGTCCAGACTATTTGAAACCGTTTCAAATTTTTTCATTTGCTTCTCCCTCAACTATTGCAGCCATTTTATTGCAGAGAAATGAAGAAAAGCAGGAACAGCCAGTTGCATATTTCAGTAAAGTTCTCTGAGATGCAGAATTGAATTATAACATATTGGAGAAACAGGTGTACGCTCTGGTAAAGGCACTGAAAGCTTTCAGAACTTATGTTCTTCATTCTCAGATTTTAGCGTACGTTCCCAATTCGGCTGTGAAAGACGTGCTAGTACAAAGCGATGTGGAAGGTAAGAGAGGAAAATGGATCGCTAAAATTCAAGAGTATGATTTGGATGTGAAACCAACCAAGCTGGTTAAAGGATTGGGATTGGCTAAATTACTGACAGAATCCAACTTCCAAGCGTTGGGAATCAGTTTGCTGGCCCCTGTAGAAGAAGCCAATGAAGAAACGCGTGATAATCAGTCAAAGACAGCAGTTAAGTATAAATTTCTCTGTTCCGAATGGTATAAGGATATTGTACATTATCTGTGCTTTCTTTCATGTCCCCCTTCCATTAATAGAGCAAAATACAGGGCCCTGAAACTTAAGGCTCAGCCTTATGTTATAATCGAAGCAAAGTTATATTGGAAGGATACAGCTGGTATGTTGTTGTTGTGTCTTACAGAGGAGGAAATTTCAGAAGTGATGAAAGAATATCATGAATGCTTGTGTGGAGGGCATTACAGCTGGAAGGTAACTGCTCACAAAATATTCAAATCGGGTTTCTATTGGCCGACTGTGTTTTCTGATGTTTACAAAACAGTCAGAAGTTGCCAAAAATGCCAATTATTTGTAGAGAAGAAAAAGCTGGCTCCGCTACCTCTTCTCCCTGTTTTTGTTGAAGAACCTTTTAGACAATGGGGATTGGATTTCATTGGGGAAATCAATCCACCATCCAGTGGGCAGTTTAAATGGATTCTTACTGCTACAGATTATTTCACAAAGTGGGTGGAGGCAATTCCCACCAGGAAAGCAAATGATTTGGTAGTAATGAAGTTTTTGGAAGAGAATATTTTTAGCAGGTTTGGATGCCCAGTGAAGATTGTGACAGATAATGCTCAGGTTTTCAGTTCACTCAGGTTTATTAATTTTTGCCAAACTTATAATGTGACATTGTCTCACTCTACAGCTTACCATCCGCAGGGAAATGGATTAGCAGAATCCTCCAACAAAACATTGGTTAGAATCTTGAAGAAAACAATCAATGAGAATCAAAAGAATTGGGACACGAAGCTAGTTTTTGCCTTGTGGGCAACAAGAATGACTACAAGAAGGTCTACCGGCAAGTCACCTTATGAGCTCGTGTACGGCACTCAAGCTTTATTCCCCACACAATTGGTAAAACCTGTGATTTCTTTTCTCCAAGATGCCCAAGCAGAACCAAATGCCATGATACGAAGAATGAACAATGTGATGGAACTAAGTGAAAACAGAAATCAGGTTCGGGACCGCTTGCTCACTTATCAGCAAAAGATGAAGGCAGTATTTGATAGAAAAGCAAAGGAAGTTTTGTTTCAAGAAGGAGATTTAGTTTTGAGATGGGATACACGAAGGGAAGATAAAGGAAAACACGGTAAATTTGACCCCTTGTGGTATGGCCCATTCAAAATTAATGAAGTCAGAGGAAATAATACGTTCGTGTTGGAAAATCTGGAAGGAGAAGTGCTGGATATGCCTGTGAATGGGCAATATCTCAAGCATTATTTCTGACATTAAGCAGTTGCTGGTTCATCATTGTATATATCCGGTGTGTTCATTGTACATTTTCATCAAGCAATTTATGACTCCATGCCCGAGGTGAAGGCACTAATCTGCAGGGTCTTAGTGTTTCGTGGTCAAAACACTATCCCCAGGTGGAGCCAGATGTTGTGGATCAGTATCTACATATCCTTTTTATATTTCATTTTTGAAATTTTGAAAAGAAAATTTAAAAAATATATATAAGAATCCGAAAATATGCTATAGTATGAAGTTTCTTTTTATATTTCATTTTTGAAATTTTGAAAAAGAAAATTAAAAAATATATATAAGAATCCGAAAATATGCTATAGTATAAAGTTTTTATACTTTAGTATAAAAAAAGGGGGAATGCAATATATTTTCATTTATACTTTGATACATGGAGCGGGCGGTTGATATGTTTGTATTAAAGTTAAAGCTCGAGCAACTTCCGGAGCGGAAGTCACAATCACGTAAAGAAACATTTGGATATGCAATTGCGGGGGGTCAATTAGCCCGTCGGTTATCAAAACCCGACCCCCCGCAATTGACTAGTCAGATCTCTAAAAACTGACGATTGACGGTCTTGATTGATTGCGGGGGGTATGGGTAGGAATTTTCTGCCGTACTCACAGACCCCCCGCATTACGTCATCCGTCGAGGTGGCAAGCACGCTGCCATTCACTGTTCACTGTTTATCCGCGTCACCCGTGCATTTATTATGATTCTCGCAATCTATAAAAAGGGTTTTTCCGTCCTGTTATGATTTGTTTGTGTCTGTTAGCCCTGTTTAAACCCGCGTCCCGCCACCTTTGCTCTACTCGGTGTTTTGAATTGTGTTCAAATTCCTGTCAATCATGGCCAAGCGAACTTCACTGTCTGGTTTGTCAAATTTGAGCCCTCTCCTAGATAGTGAGAAAGATGTCCGCGATACTGCGTCTTCCGTAAATCATCCTCACTTGCATTATCAAGTAACCTTGAACATTGAGAAGTCACCTGTGTTTTCTGCTATGCAAAGTTCGGGAGTGTTGTTCGCGTGTATTCCAAAAACTCATGTCTTTCCTGAATTTATTTCTTGGTTAGTTTCGTCGATGTATCCCGGAAAGTGTTTTGTTATGGATTCCCAAGGGGAAAATATTTTGCAGGTTTCAACTCAATTAATGCGTCAGGCATTATGTTTTCCAGAAAATGATTCCCCTTTACAGTTCTCTGAAGATTCGTTGATACAGTATTTCGAGGAGCTTTCAAATGAGGAGTTTAATCACCGCATATCGTTTTTGCTATCAAGCCCAGAGAAGACTCAATTTGAATCGGGAAAGTTCAGTCTGGAGGTATTTAATGTTCAATACAGACCAGTTCTCAGCTATATCATGGAGATTTTGGGGAGATATGATGATCGCGAAATTGACAAGGCAGCCCTGGGGATGTTCGCCCTCATGATGAAACCAGGGGTGGTGCTGGATATCCCGTCCTTCTGGAAAGAAGTGGTAAATTCTCAATTGATTTCTTATCCTTTAACGAAGAAAACGAAGCCGGTTTATTTGAATTTGTAGACCATTTCATGACCACTGCTTATAAAATTCTTAATGGAACTCTGCCTCCATGCTTTCTGCCTAAGGCCCAGGAGTTCTTGCAATTAGGACCTAATTGTAAATATGGAGGCTGGTTTGTTTTTGAAGATTATTCTGAAATAAGGCTATATGGAGTCAGTGTTGAGCCTTATACGCTTCCAACATTCGTTCCCATGAGACTGTTTGCCTTAGAATTTATAAGGCAAAGTCTTAATGTGGATCAAGTTCATTTTCTTCATATGAAGAAGGGATTAATGTAAAAGTTGCCCATGAGTGTGGGCCCTTTTGTTGTTAACACAAGGCAAGCTTATGAGGAGGTATCGAGGATATTGGAAGGAACACAGTTACTATTGGGAGAGAAATGGGCCTATGACCCACATGGGATTATTTCACAAAGAAGGGTCGAGAATGGGTATGTTGCTTTTACTCATGTGAGCAAACCGGATTTAGAGAAGTTGGCTAATCTAGGAGGGCCAAGTTCATCACGGATCAGTATTCAAACACCGGCAATATTGGAAAAGATGGGCAAGAGAGGGAGAGACGATGTTATTGAGATCGATGAGGAGGAACCCCGAGAGGAGAAAAGGACTAAATTAGCAGAAGACCACTCCTCCAATTCACCTGGTTTTACTCTCCAGGTCAGTGAAGAACAGGGTGGCCCTTCATCTCCTAGCAGACCAGAAATTCATTTGGAAAAGGCTCCTTCCATGAAGCAAGTTTTCTCACAGATTGAAGAAAGGAATCAAAGAAGAAAGGCCAATATAGAAACACAAGTAGAGCACCAGATACCTGCTGGTCAAACAAGATTATTGACTGTAATGGATCTAGAGAAAGATCAGTTCAAAATAGCGCTGTCGCATCCGACAGGAATGTCCCTTGGACCCTCCGACAGTTTTAAGGAGTTGAATATAGTTATGGATGTGAAAAAGATCCCCTTGTGGGACAAAATGAATCTCCACATGCAGACAGGTCAGTTGATTGTTAATGATTTGGGCAAACAGCACTACGGCGACGAGACGGTATAGCCTAAGGTGGTCGAACAATGCAAGATGGAAAAAGCCAATGTAAGAACGTGCTTCTCGGAATGAAGAAGCTGAAGAAAAATTATAATGAAAAGGTGGGTTGATCCAAACGATAAAAGCGCGATTCAAAAACTGATGAAGAGCGCAGAATCAGAAATATCTTCATTAAGGAAAAAACTGAAATTGCCAGCTGCAGAGCATTCGTTGGCAGCCGAAGTAGCAGAGGTAGAAAAGGAAAAAGAGGAACTATGACAACAGTTGATAAAGAAGGACGAGGAACTTGATAAGGTAAAGAAGACTGCTATAACCTTACAAAATCAAATCCAGAATCATACTTGTACGTTTTATTTTTCTGCAAGTGGAGCCGACCCACAAGCCCAGGTTGTTCAGTTGAACACAGAATTAAAAATGGCAGAGAGAGATCGCAAACAGGACCAGTCTGAATTGGACACAGCTCTTAGATTGATGCAGGGATGGGAAGGAAAGGCGAATGAAAACGAGCAGAAGCTGCATGAAGCCGAAGAAGAAATCAAAGAACTCAAGGAGAAATTAAAGGGAAATATTTCCCTTATTAAAGCTAAGGATCTCATCTGGAATGAGATCATTTCTGAAATGAAGGCAAAATGGGACTCCATAAAAGTAATTGCCAGAGAGAAGAACATTGTTGCAGATCACGAAAAGGAGTTGTTGTCGGATAAGCCAGCCGCTATCAAAAGGTCAAATTGGGCCAAGAAATTCCTGAATTTTATTAATTCCAAAACAGATGAAGAGTTGCAAGATATGGGAATACAAGACAGGTATTTTTATGCCGAAGAAGTAAGCAAAATGATCATTAAAAATGACCTTCTGAAAGCATCAGAGAAGCGGCTACAGGTAATTAAAGAGGTGATTAAGAAATTTGATATTTCGTTTGATAAGTTGATAAGAACTGGTTTGCCCTCATGCTGGAAGGAGGGAGGTGAATTTATGTCCTGGAAACTTTATGAGGATCAATTGGTATTTGCCAAAAGCAGAGCAGATGGCCGACATGAGAAGACGCAGATACTGAAGGGAGAAACAGTATTCAATTTCTTGCAAAGACACTTCCTTCTGCTGTGGATGGTGAAAACGTTGTTCACAAGTAACCTTACTCACAGTCATATTGTTACCTTCACAGTAGAATATCATCGTTATAAGAATGCTCCAATAACTCAAGATAAGCTCTGGAAGGAATGTAAGAAATTCACTATTGACACAGAAAAAGGATTTCCCGCCAAGCAGCCACAAGTAGTCGTTCAGCCGCAAGAAATCATTGAGACAGCTGCTATTCCAGGAACATCAGTTCCTTTAGATTAGGAGTTATCATCTTTGATTTTGTTTTAAGTGAAGTGATGCAAATGTAATGAGATGTTTCCGAGGCATGTACCTCCGTTACAAAAAGTAGTTAAGTAGTTACAGTTAGTTAGAATCAGTTTTATAACTGAAACCATTTTGGTTCAGATTGTATTTAAAGACATCTTAACGAAGAAATAAGGTTCCGAGTTTTGAACCTTTGAAGGCTAATTTTGTACTGAGCAATATTGAATGAATGAAATTTTTTTGCAAGTTTCCAATATTTCATCTGTGTTGAAGAGTTTCTTTGGTTTTCATTTCATCTCCATATCTGTGAATAAAGTAGAGTGTTTAGAGCTGCAGGTTTCTTGATATTTTTATATCTAAGAATTAAACATCCTTAATGGGCGTTCTCTTCTTTAGCTTATTTTTTTTTTTCACTTCTTCGGGATTTTATGATGGCGGTTTAACATTTAAGCCGGCCTTAATGATTAAAATCCCTTTCCTTTATAAATCTTCCTTATCACTTCAATATATAAGGAATATGGCATTGCAGAGCTAATAAAGATTTGATATTTGGGAAATATATTACTAACTTTTGAAGGGTTAAGAAACAGAGAAACATATATACATTTTGTGACATAATATTTAATGTCTTGAGCACGGATTCTTGTACACAGCCAAGAATTGTTTCTCAAGGAACAACATTAATTGGCGCCGTTGCCGGGGAACGAAGAGTCGAATTTCTTCCCTGGGTTTTGTTCTATATTTCCTCTGGTTTTTCAGAGAGGAGGAAATAGTACGCTGTGATTTTTGAAAATAGCTCTGGCTCCCAAGAAACCTCACACGAGGTCAGACACCTCTCAGCAAAAAGTTCCCGTTTTGTCAAATCCTGAGAAGCTCGTTTCAAAGAAGGGCCAGAAACCGAAAATATTAGTTACACCTGAAACCACAGCACTACTTTCTTGTTGATTCACCGTTCTCATCTTTTAAGCTTAGAAAACTCATTTTCTCGGAAGAAGAATCATCACCATCACCCACATTCATTTCGAGAACACATTAGAAGAGCAATCTTTGGGTTGTGTCTTTCCCGCACAAAACTACGACGTACATGGGTTGCTAGCTCTTCTGCCGATTGTTCAAAAGTCCCATTCCCATATCGGTTGTTTCACCCTCATTCATCTTCCTACAAGCTGGTATTCTGTTTAACCCGCTCGAGCCGATCGACCGGGCGTTAACATGGCGATTCCTACGACACACTTTCGCCAGTGAACATGTATGCCTCTGCGTCTACCACAACCATTGCACAGTTTTGCCTCGGTGTCTCAGGTGCTCACACAGATTTCTTTGGTGAAGATGAAATAGCGCGGGCTTCGACACCTCCTTTTGTTTTGCACATTTGCTGAGAATTTAAATGTTGAGCATTTGGACGTTGTAATGAGACTTTTTGTTCAGTCTCTAAGTGGAGAGGCAAGGAAATGGTTCAAAGGATTTCCTAATGGTTCCATTAATGATTGGGATGCTCTAGAAAGACGTTTCATCGAAAGGTGGGGCGAAAAAAGGGACCACGGTTATTCTTTGACAGAGTTTAATGCAATCAAGAAAAAAATTGATGAAAATATGAACGATTTTGTTAAAAGATTTAACAAATTGTATAATAGTTTGCCTGTTGAAATGAAACCCCCTCCGATTAGAGCAAGGGTTGTTTTTTCTGGTGCTTTTGAACCAGATTTCAGTTTCACGCTGAGGGAAAGAAGGTCTCCTACGTTGGAACAGATTCAAACTGATGCTTTGGAGATTGAAGCAAATATGTCGGCTGTTGGTAAAGTTTCGGATAAAGGAAAAGCTAAGGAGGAAACCTCAGCTCAGGATCAGAGAATTGACGATATGACTAAGGTCATAAAAAATCTTTCAAATAAGTTAGTAAAGTTGGAAATAGATAGCAAGCCTGCCAGACAGAATAGAGGGGTTTTTAATCCCCAATTCAAAAAACAGCCCTTGCAAATTCTACAAAGAGAAAGAAAGGATCAAGATCAGGTGAAAGCACCTTTGTATATAGAAGCAGCCTCGTCCCCCTCAGCAGATGAAGATGATGACAGAGAAGATGATGCTCGGATCTCTGCTGTGTATATGGAAGATGACGAATCAGAAGAAGAGAACGATGAAGAAGGGGAGAAAGAAGAGGAAGAAACTGATCTCTCATTTGATCAAGAAGAGATGGACGATTATTGTAAACAATTCACATATTTTATGCAATCCGAATTGCATAAAAAGTATGATTTGAGGTCGAAAAAGAGGTTAAGGACGCAAGATAATGAAGAAAAAGAAGCAGAAGCAGCACCTACTCCAAAGGCGACTCCATTGCAGAAAGGTAATCAGCAAGCTGAAACATCCCAGACGAAAGATAAAGATTCTAACATTTTGGAGAAGGTGGTTACGATTTCTAATCAGAATATAAATTCCAAGAAAGATCAAGAAGACCCTGAAAAGTTGACAAGATCAAATCAAACTTTCAGTTTGTCGAAAGAGTTAGAAAAAGTGAAGATACAAGTACCTCTTCTTGAACTTATAAAAACACCGGGTTACAAAAAAGAAATCGCTGAATTTATCAATCTGTCCCAGCCTGACGAAGTGAGTGATACAGTGAATCTACAAGAGGAAAAGCCAGTGGTAACGTTTGGACCTCATGTGGAAGAGGTAGATTCGTCTGTTCCTCCTTTTTATATATCTCTTTTCTTGCATGATTTCGTTTTGCACAATTGTATGCTGGATTCTGGTGCATCACACAATCTGATGCCATTGAGTGTGATGAAGGAGTTAAATTTACAAATTACCAAGCCATACAGAGATCTTTACTCTTTTGACTCGAAGAGAGTTAAGTGTGTAGGTCTCATTAAAGATATGGTTGTTTCATTGGCCCAAATCCCAGCCAAAAGCATTATGATGGACGTTGTAGTGGCAGATATTCCAGCCAGGTTTGGAATGCTATTATCTAGGTCATGGGGAGCAAAGCTGGGAGGAGTTTTGAAACTGGACTTTACGTATGCTATTATTCCCGTTTTCAATGGTGAAGAAAGAAGGTTGTATAGAGAGACCAGATTCCAAAAAACTGCTACCAAGAAAGATGCCAGTAATTCACCAATTTATGGTCAAGAGAAGGACGACCTGTCATGTTTCATGCTGCAGGAGGTTGCAGAATTTGCTGAGGAATCTCAGGGGAAGTTTGATTCAGAAATTGTACATAAGGAATTACATTCAGAAAAGCCGTGGAAGTGTTATTTTGATGGAGCATTTTCCAAAGAAGGTACTGGAGCGGGTTTCATCTTTGTTTCTCCGGAAGGTAATTTGATGCCCTTTTCTTTCAAATTGGAGTTCGAATCTACTAATAATGTCGCAGAATATGAGGCATTAATTATTAGTTTGCAGACAGCTAAGAAGATGGGAATTAAAGCTATGACTGTGTTTGGAGATTCAGAGTTGATTATAAGACAGATCAAGAATTTGTGTCAAACCAAGCATCCCACGTTACGAGCATACCGGAATGAAGTATGGGATCTGATTGAAAATTATTTTGAAGCATTTAATTTACAGTTTGTGCCAAGAGAAGAAAATAGATTAGCAGATTCATTGGCGGTTGCAGCAAGTACATTCAAGCCTCCTATCAGCGTGAAACTAAGGTATGAAATAGAGATGAGACATAGGCCTTCGATTCCTGACAATATTAAACATTGGAAGGTCTTCGAAGATGATGAGCATATTAAGCAGTTTCTGTTGATGACTGAGGACTTTGAAGATCATCAGATTGACTTGGAAAGTGATGAAGACGAATTGGCTGGTAAGACTTTTAAAAAGGAGATCGGTGGTCAAGAAATTATTCAGTTAAAAGACAATGTCTTACCCAGAGGCTTAGTACCGCTTGAAAGATTATTTGGAGCTAATGATGTTGCTGTGGATCAAAAGAAGAGGAACCAAGATGAGCCAGTGGAGGATTGCAATTTGGGTACTCCACAAGAGCCTAAAATGGTCAAACTGTTCAAAGGGCTTCCGAAGGAATATAAAGAAAGGTATGTAGAGTTGTTTAAACAGTGTAAAGATGTTTTTGCTTGGTCGTATGACGATCTGAAAACATATGATAAGGACATCATACAACACAAGATTCCACTCAAGGATGGATTCAAGTCATATAAACAGAAGCTTAGGCAGATTAATCCCTTGCTGTTGGCTCCAATCGAGAAG